>CAEFZX010018413.1:0-52007 GCA_903066825.1 Alfaro cultratus
TATGTTCATCCAGTTCTGCTGTGAGGTCTTCGTTTGCAGACAGGTCCTCTCATCATTCAAATCTTCACAAATTAAACCTCACTCTGCTGTGGGGGCTGTAGAGTGTGCATTTTTGAAGGCCTCAGTGAATTTCACATGGATTGTCTTTCCAAAAGTTTTGACCTGAGAGGCAAAAGTAAAATCCGAGTGCACGGGCAGGCAGACATCAGATTGTATTAGATCTGACAGACTAAGACTTTGTCACCTTGTGCTGATATTATGACATGAAGTCTGCAGACAAGGCTGACTACAGGTTCCGTTTCTGCGTTTGATCAGCGCGAGAGTTTAAATGTTAACAACTCAGTCCTGAGGCTAAACGATCTCATTCTCCTGCAGCGATCTGATGCACACATGCTTGCGCAGAACACCCGCACCCGAGGTCGCAATCCAAGTACTGTGAGTCGTTGGCCTTTCTCCCGAATGAAGCATTCCACGGATCAGCAAGCCCATCAGCCTACCCTCTCCTCTTTGCTCAAATCTCAGCAATTATATTTGACATGTAACATCGATAATCTCATTTATTTTCCTGGCCCTCACACCCTCCACTCCCTTTATTTCTCTCACCTAACATACCTCCCCCCCCCCCCCACACACACACACACACACGCACATGCCTGCACAGGAGGCTGTGCTCGGTCTCATGCTCTTATCTGTGTCTGCAGGAAAACGCAAGCATTCGATAGAAAATAATTTTTTGCACCATTGATCTCACGGCGTATGTTCCTCGTGGTCTCTACAATTTTTTTTTACTTCTGATCCATTTATTGTTTGCCGTTGAATTAAATGTGAAGAGTTGTCGGCGTTATACAAAAGGCATTGGGGAAATGGTGTGACAATTCCCGCTGAGATGAAATGAATTGTCAGAACTGCCACACAGGGGTACCAAAAGAAAAAGGCCTCTGCACCGCCTGGGCAACGTTACGTAGTTTATATGTGCAGATCGCATACAGATAGTGTGCACAGCTAAACAAAAAGGAGTCTCAGTTGAGGGGAGAAGCCGTGCGGGCTCAGCGGGTGCCACTTTGAGTTCCCTCCACAACACAGGCACAGATCAATATAGCTAAAGTCACCCACCTCCACATGGCCGGCCTCTGTAATCATTCCTGTGCCGTGTTCTGCTTCGTTCCCTCCAGTCGCCAGGTTGTTGTTTACCCTATTACTGTCCTAATTGCCATGCTTATGGTAACCTTTCTTCTGCTTGCAGCCCTCCGCACTAAACTAATGAACATTAGTTCAGAAAAGCTAATGCCAGGCTCACTTGGTTGGCCTTATATCTCCCTATGGACTCTTTACCAAAGCAACAATGCACATATACATCATTCTTATTTTTTGTTTGTTTTTTACACCTTTAAGTAGCTCTCCTTCTTCCTCAGCTAGGTAGCAGTAGTCCTCACTTGCACTGTGTGGCACAGAAGCAGGTTGCAGCTAATGAGTTACCTCAGTGCACTCGCGGCCATGGCTTTTTAATTAGTGTTGTGGTGCTAAGTGTCCTTTATGAACCCATTCAACCCCCGTCCCTTTCTTGTCATCCATCACTCGTTCGCCTTTGTTTGCCTTTCATTTGCATATACGCAGCAACCCCAAATTAGCCATTGCCTCGTTAATTGCACGTGTGGGGAAGTAAATGGCTGGTGGTGTGGCAGGGTGGAGGTGCAGTCAACATGTTTACCTCCTAAATACCCCCCAGGACCCCTGAGCTCCAGCACATGGGGAGGTCACAGTGAATACACTCTTCAGGCGAAGAGAGAATCAATGAGATGTTTGGTGTAATTAGTGCAACCAACAAGCTCAATCCCACGTTGGAGGAGACAATAACAGTCCATTAAATACTCTTTACAGACTACCCCCAAACTTATGAATATAAAGTCTTAAATGCAACCTAAACGAGTGCGAACCGTTTGAGTAGGGAAAATAATTATTGTTGCAGAAATCCAAAGCGGGTCTTCTTTCTTAAATTATGTTCTATTGACTTTCCAAAGTCTATCAAATTAAGTTTTCCGCAGTTATATTGATCCCATTTGACTGATCTGATCAATAATCATCCAATAACAGATGATGATGCCTAAGTGCTGAGAGGTGACCCGCTGGACCCGTCGTCCCCAGTGTTATCGATCATACTCAAATACACACTATACATTTTGCAGCTTCTGTTAATGCACAGTTTTAATTTCTGTTTATGTTCAAAAATTGTAAATGTCAAAACTTTTGCTCCTGATTCATGGGAAACCTTCTACTTAACTCGGTAAATGTGTCGAATTTTAAGAAAAAGTTTCACATTTCTGTCCTGTCCTAAATCTTTTCCCAACCTAAAGCTGAATGAAAAAAATGACAAAAGGTTCCAGTTATAAAGCTGATTGCATTTTATTAGTATACCACAAAATTACTTATACTGATGAGTTTTATCATATGTGAGGCTGTTAAGGTGTTTATATGAGTACTCGTAAAAAATCTTTTCCTACTCCACCACTTCTTTTTAAGAAAACATGTTTACTGAGTTAGCTAATTGGTCTAACATCCTACCATCTTCCTCCAGCAAATGGTAAAGTCCAGCTGAGCCTTTACCCACAGCGTTCTTAATGATGTAAGGTTCATTGAAGTAAGGTGGGCGCAGCATCATACTGTGGGTATCTTTCTTCAATGCGAATAGAGAAGCAAGTCAGTGTTTACAGAAAGAATGACTGTTGATAAGTGCAGCTCAGTCCTGGGAGAAATCCTGTTAGTCTTAAGAAGACTTGATACTGCAGTGGAGGTTCACCTTTCTGGAGGACAATGGCCCTAAACCTCCAGGGAGAGCTATAGTGGTATGGTGTGTGTCAAGCAGAGACAGAAATCCATTTGAGAATCTGTGGCAAAACATAAAAAAATCATTGTTCACATGTGCTTTACATTCAATCTGGCTTAACTTTTCAAATAAGCAGTTTTCAGTCTAGATTTGCAAAGCCGGTCGAGGCGTTCCCCAAAAGTCTTGCAGCTGTGATTTCAGAGAAAGGGAATTATATAAAGTATTGGTTCAGCAAATACACCCTACTGTTTCACTAAATAGTTTTGTACTGATTTTGTGTTTATCACTTAAAATCCAATTAAAATACATGGAAATGTGTGGTTATACTGCTGGACAGGCTTAATAAATTGGTAAAACGGAGGCAACTACATGATTTAAAAGAGGATGCAAGGCGATAGAAAGTTGCCTATATAATGATGAGTTTTGTGCAAACTTATTCCAACACTAACCATTTACAAATGTTGCTACAACAATTTAATAAATGTATCTCATAAACATTTCTTTGCACCCTTTAATAATTTGTGCTACATGTTTTGAAAGTTTCTCAGGTTACCTTGTTACCAGCTTGTACTGTTAATATGCCTTGCAAGAAAAAAGGAGGGGATTATTTAACTCTGGAAATATGACAATGTAAGTGTTTAGTCATCCAGCCTTTAAACAAAAATGAGAATAACAGTAATACTGTGCGCTCTTTATTTTTATGTTTGTGTTCCTGTCCTCGTGCCTGTGTCCAACTGCCTCGCCGTGTGAGGTATATCGTTGTGTTTGTTCCCATTGCTGATTGGCCAATTATGCCTGATTGTGCTCCTTTAGGGAAGCATTCTCCAAGAGTTGTTAGTGAATAGCCAAATTATGCCTTAGCTTTTAATGTGACCACAGGGAGCCCAGGACCAATCCAAAAAAAAAGTTTTTCTTTGCTCTCCGCAAAGCTACGACAAAACTTCTAAAACAACATTACATTACTCTGTTCATCAAAGGATAGTTTGAAAGTCATTGTTTTGTGCTGGGTTGATTTTATTAGAGACTTAGGCCCCCTTGGGCTGTTTGTGCATTAATGAGAAGTTTTCAGGTGGGATCAGAAGTTGGGCGGCTGCCCTGTTTTTGTCTCCCTTCATGACCCTAACATACCCAACCCAACTCCATGTGCTAAAGGTGACTTTGGTAGCTTGTGATATTTATTGCACCTGTGATGAAAACCCTATTAGGATCATGAATAAATTCGAAAAGTATTCTGCTTGTGTATAGAAACCAAAACCTTGACACACGAAGTGGCAAAGTCAATGGGATACTAATTGGCATTCATAGTTAGAATGTGTAAAAAATAAAAAAAAGGTCAAAAAAAAAAAAAAACTAGAAATATTTATTTTCACTAAATTGTTGGCATTTTCATGAGTGGCATGATCTATGGCAATAGAACAATGGAAAAAATATATAGTGATTGGTTGGCTTTGTTTGGACTTGTCATTAAATTAAAGGGTCCATTTTCAGTGTTCTTTAGGGAGACTGGGCTGCATATCACTGTCTCTAGTTCAAAATCTTAATTATTTTGTTTGGTTAGAAATTCATTAAACACAGAAAAGCACTTTCTGGGTCTATATCAACAGGTCAACCATTCACTGAATTATCACTGATTGGAGATGAGCAGGGGTCTCAAACTCCAGACCTCGAGGGCCACTGTCCTGCATGTAGGGGTCTCAAACTCCAGACCTCGAGGGCCACTGTCCTGCATGTAGGGGTCTCAAACTCCAGACCTCGAGGGCCACTGTCCTGCATGTAGGGGTCTCAAACTCCAGACCTCGAGGGCCACTGTCCTGCATGTAGGGGTCTCAAACTCCAGACCTCGAGGGCCACTGTCCTGCATGTAGGGGTCTCAAACTCCAGACCTCGAGGGCCACTGTCCTGCAGTTTTTAGATGTGCCACAGGTACAAAACACTGGAATGTAATGGCTTAATTACCTCCTCCTTGTGTAGATAAGATCTCCGGCGCCTTAATGACCTAATTATTCTATTCAGCTGTGGTGCAGCAGAGGCACATCTAAATGTTGCAGGACACCAGCCCTCGAGGACTGGAGTTTGAGAGCCCTGGAGTTGAGGTTTCTCCAAATAAATTGACAAAACCCCTCAATCAGTTTCAGTTTCCATCTGAGAATTTTTATTTCTTAATGCTTCTGATAGGTTAAATTCAAACTTTAAGTATTACCATTAAATTGTGTCTCAAGTAGTAATTCATGACTTTTTGTTTCCCTCTGGTATGAATATGATGAGACAGACGTTTTATTCCTCACTCTTCAGTTCAGCTTATTTATTTATTAATTTGCAACATGGTCCCTCGGACTAGAAAAGACTAGAAAATCTACGTCACAACCCAAAAAATATATAATTAACTCATAAAAGTTTAATGTAATTAAATTGACTGATTCAAATTTAGTTACATATGTTCTACCTCACTTCTGGTTATAATACGTGTGGAGAAATTGTATTTATGGTGTCATTTTGTAAAAAGTTGTCTAGTTTTATGGCATAAAGTTGTGTCTTTAAGACAATCCCTTCTTCAGAACAGGAATCTCAGTGGGCAGCTGGAAAACTGGAAAGACAAGAATACATTCTATTCCAGGGCAGATGTGTCAAAATGTGGCTACAAGTTTTAGACATCTGGCCTAAAATTGCCAATATCTACAGTCAGATCAATAATTAGATTTAAACTGCAACTTTGATGGATAGGGCCAAAAAAGGACCCACGATTTTCTTGCCAATGTGCCCAGCTGGGAATATGACAGGCGGGACACGAAAATATCCAAAGCTCAGTGTTGGCGAACTGCAGCAAAGCAGAGCATCTTTAGGCCATTATGCCCTCCACAATCATTCATGTTGTGGATGCTTTAATTGGGGAGCACGTAACAGGGCACTGCATGTTACAGATGCCAGTCAATAGTCAACAGCGGTGTGCAGAGTGGAGAAAAGGAGATGCTCGAAGCAGTGATGGAGCACCGTGTGGAGTCACCCTCCAGTAATCCTCTGCACCCCTTGCTTTGAGTGGGGATGCGAGCTGGTGTGATTGATGACGCCACTAATGGAGTACGTAAACACAAGCCGCCTGGTTATCTCTTATCTGACAGAGAGGGGAAGGCTTGTGTCAACAGCTGCTCCTCCTTACCATTCGTCTTCTTCCGTCACCTCATCTCCTCCTCTGTCTCATTTACGTCGCGCGACACCAAGCCCAGCGTTTAATTATTCTCATTTGTGGTTAATGAGTCATTCTCGTTTGACAGGTCTATATCTTCTTTGAGCAAAATCTTTATGTAGCGTATAAATTGTCATAAACACTAGTAAGTGCTGTTTACAGAGAGCCCATGAGGTCCTTTTGTGGCTCCACATGGGCCTCATTTCATCCACATGCCTTAATCACCTTAATGTGCTTGCTGAATTGTTACCTTCACCAAAGGAATCCCATATGCATTCATTTCTCCATACATTAAAAGCCAGATTGATAGCCATCAAGCAGGCCTTGGCCACTGACACTCATAACATTCAGTTTAACACAAACCAGATGGATGAGGACCTCTCCAGCGACACACACACACACACACTCTTTCCCTATAGGTACCCCATCCATTTACCTTTTTCTCAGGACAGGGGATGAGCTTTCCTAATTAAAAGTTAGATATATAGGCCCCTTGGTGGTAGACGGAGAGTATTCAAGCAGGATCCATTACTGACACATTGGGGACCCACAGAGCCAAAGTAAGGGTGAAGGTTCAAATGATGAGATGTAGGATGGATCCCAGCAGTGACCATCTGTACAGTGTGTACAAATTAAGATTACAGAACAAAAAGCGGTAGTTATGGTTGTTGTGATGGCTGTAATCATAGTTTGACCAAAAAGTGGTAGCTGTGGGTGCTCCGCGCCGGCCGAGAGGTGCGAACTGTGATCTCTATGGCTGCATTGTGTTCACACTTGAACGGGAGCCAAAAAGCCTGTGAAGTATTTGAGCCAAAAGAGGTAGAGAGAAGTGTGGAAATGAAACAATGGTTTACACGACGGTGAAATAGGGCTTTTCCTCTTTTCTTCCCAGCAGGCCTTAAGAGAGAGAGCTTTACTGGCCCTCGTGTCCTGGCTAATCACAGGCTGTGGTGGGGGAGAAGAAGAGGTGGAATGCATATGCTCAGAAACACATGCAGCGGATTTAGCCGTCCTGCTAATATTATATTATATTAATATTATACTAGAGAACAGACAGCAGACATTTAAGTTTACATCCTTTTCAGAATGAGCTGAAGCTCATTATATATACAGTTAATAGCTGACATTACTAATCAGGGCTGTGCCACACACATCTACCAGAGACAAATAATAAATAAATAAATAAATAAATATTCACAGAAAAAAATATAGATTGCATTTTCTGTAAAATTAGTTAACTGGAAGATTGTTTTTAGTTCTTTTTTGTTTTGGTTTCTTGCATTTCATCTTGTTGACATAGGACTGATGAAAAATATTAATACATTTGGCTTCTACAAGCTGTCAAAATAAAGAGTATCATTAGTAAATACAAGCCTTCAGTTTGAGTAGAACAACTCTATTTGTACATCTGTTGTTTCCTTACAAAAAAATATTTTTCTCAAATGTTGCAACTACAAGGGAAAGTCATTAAATAGTTATGGTTTTTATTTCAAATATTTCCTGTAAACTTCACTGTACAACAAACAAATTATGCATAGTTATGCTCAAAAATACTGATACCGTTAACAGTTTAAGACTTAAAATATTTAAATTTAGCCAAAACGTTTGTTTAGAATAGTAGATGAACCAGACTAAAGATGATGAAAAACAATTGTTTAATTCCTCCATTTTATCTAGATTTTAACTGATCGAATGCAAAAAGTTATTTTTCAACTTTGGGATAAAACATCATGTCAGCTCTTTTTATGACAGCAGAGCAGCTTTTTGTATGTTTGAACCTGTATTTCGATGATTTATCTTTGGCAATAAACTTCAAGTATTTGATGTTGGAAGTCTTAAGCTTCAGTTCCCCCTGCAGATTCTCCATCAGGAAAACATTAATATCACCTCCACCTGCAGGAAGCATGTTGATGTAGTGGAAAGCTCACTTAACCGAAACGGTATTCAGACAGAGTTTGAATAATATACAGGTAGCACCAATTTGGTGCCTTTATATCCTTTATGAAGGCACTGTCATTTATTTAGGGGCCTCTGAGTTAAGAGGGCTGATTAAAATTGCCTGTCATGTTTTCCAGAACTTTTTAGGGCAGATTTTTTTTTACTACTTTCTTCCTTTGTTACTTTGCAAGCAACACTTTTTCTCATAATAAAGTGTTGGCCTGGGAGCTCGATGTTCTCTCTGGGTATACTAATATGTTTTGCATAGCTTACGAATATTTAGTAAATTGTTCCAACATGAGAAAAAAAAAAATCTTGTATCGTTTTCCTTTCACTTTTTCTAACAAAAACAGCTTCTTCCAAATGTTTGCTTTGTTTCCTACATGGCTTGTTGTATTTATTTACCTGAAACATAGTAAAGGGGGTGAATGCAATCTTTCCAAACTTTAGCGTAAAGTGTTTTAAAAAGTGGATAATTTCTCATTCACTTCACAATTATGTAGATTTTTTGTTGGTCTGTCACAAAAAATAACATCACAAACTGTGAAAACAATTTTAAGGTATGAACAATTTTTCAAGGCAGTTTTACAATAATGAAAAGTCCCAAGTAAGATAGGTTTTGAAGCAAAAATGTTTCTCTTTTTCTCTTTTACGTGATATTCTAAAAGTTGGACTGTAATTAAATAACGAGACATTTGGCTTTTTAAAGTCATTTCATTTGGAGGTAAATCTTTTAATCTCGGGTCATCAGTAAATGCTGGCTATATGCCATGGCTGAGCAAGAAGAGGAGATGGAGAGAGAGAGAGAAAGAGGAAAAAGCCGAGTCTGGTTTTTATAATGAAACCTTCTGCTCAGATGGTTCCAATAAGCCTCCCAGCCTGCAGCCATGCAGGGGCTCTGCCACATGCTGTCCTGCCCAACCACACTACAATCCCTTTTTTTGGCACCAAAATCAACCACTTAGCATTTCTTGTTCATTCTACGTCTCGAATTTAAGTCTGCTGCAGAAACTTTGGAGGACTACAGGTGATCAGAACCAAGATAAGAGCTATGAAGACAAGAGGAGGAATGTGTGTAGCTGTCATTTTCTGACCGCCTCGGCTTTGAGTGGCATGTTCTGCACATCGCAGAGTTCATGTGTTTGATCTTGTTTCAACAACTTCTTATTACTAAGTATAAAATACAAGGAGGATGATTGAAGGTTGATGTGACATCTTCTGTTTTATGTCAGTGCACATCTCCGAGATTCAAAATGGATCTTTTGGAATTTATGTTGAGCAGGATGATTTTGGATCATGAAAAATATGACCATAGAGATATTTACTTCTCCTACCTTCTGCCACCTTTCATTCTGCCCTAAACATCAAAATGAGGATGTTTTCATTTCCGGCACCCTGTTAAAAGATCCTAATACACCATTGTTTTCACATCTCCTCGTTCTGTGGCCGGCTTCAGAAACTCTCCTACATTTGAATATTAATAAATAATTGTCAGAGTTGAATTCTGTTGCAACGTTGTCCCGAGCAGCACTTCTACTTCTCTGTTTGTTTTTGCACAGTTCCAGGAATTGTCCCTCTCTGTGTCTCCCTTCTCATGTCAGTCGAGTAGAGTGGAGGTCAAGTTGTGTTGGCGTTGAATGTGTGCTTCCTCACCTCATTATTATTTGTCATTACTCATGGACTGGATTCGTACAACATGAGTGATTTAGCTGCTTTGCCTGAGTGCAGGAAATGTTGCTTTGTGTTTTCACCACCGTATAAGAACCAGAGAGGAACATTGCCATGAGCGCTGCGTTTCATAGGCTCAACGTTAAAGAAACATGTTGGGCTCTTCTCGTTTTCTGGTACTGGATTAATAGTTTCATTTTTGTTTAATCTGAAACTGTGTTTAAATAAAGCTTCTTAAACTTGTAAAATTCTATTAGCATGCCTGTAGTTTCATGAGACGAGACAACATAAATCTATGTAATCGTGTTTATTTAGGCAAATATAGCATGGTTCGCATTTGTTGACTTCACTGCTAAATATGTGTTAAAGGTCTTGAAATAAATTAATATTTTATTACAGTAAGCAGTTATTTAACAAGTTTACTGGTGACATTAAATGAAAACACAAATCAGCACAATAATGGTCTTTGGTAGCCAATGGATCTGGTGGCATTATTTCTTCTTTACCAAAGTCTCCATTACAACTATGTACTTTATCATTTATGACATCATCTATGGATCTAAATAAACTTCTAGGGGAGCCAATAACTTTGTTCCTTGTAAAAATGTTGGAAACATTGAAACAACTTAAGGAACAGAGTTTATCTTGCCACCAATTAGAGTGATGTGCATGGTAACAATTAAAAACGTTGGTATATTTTGTGGTTTGAAATTTCTCAGTCATAATTGTGATTTTTCAGAAAAAGGCCTTTATTCAAGTCAGAATTAGGGATTTATTTGGGCTTTGAGTGACTCTTTTTTTTTTGGTCACACTTATAAATCTGGTTGTTCCACTTCAAACACTGCGGTTAGAGTGTGTATGTGACCCTGATGTACAGTTCATATTTCCCCATTTACACTGCACCTGTTTCAGTATAATGAGCCAATATATCTGCTCACTAATTGCCCTGAATACATATCATAAAAACCTGCCTGTAAAAGCAAGAGGAATGGTAAAACAGATATAGGCGATGGCGGCATCTTTAAATATTTTTATTAAAAGTATCACACATAAAAAGCAGAAGGCACATACATACACTTCAAGTATCGTTCATGTACTTGCAGTCACAGAATAAAAAAATTTCATCTAAAAAAAAAAAGCATACACACACACACACACGCACACGCCGAAACACTCCTGCACACACTTGTCCAGCCTTTTAACAGGAGGCTGTAAATAACACAAAGCCATTTCATTAACGAGGTCCAGCCTAAAATCTCCCCGACTCTCCTCTCTTAAAGCGCACACACTTCCTGTTTTAAGTTACCCCAACCTGGCAACTCTGCACATGGCAACCTGCTCATTCAGACAATCTTCAGGGGCTGCTGAGGTGGACGTAGAAGCACGGCTCTAAACTTAACCTGCATCAGCTGCAGGTCTGCTTTTGTATTACATAAAAAGATCGCTCTATTTTTTTTAAAAAGATGATATTTAATAATTGGCCAGCATATCAAGCAAAACTTAAAAACTCCTAATGAAACTCTTGCTGACAGTGGAGTGGTGTGTTTGGCAAGCGTGTTTTCAGCGCACTCACCAGAGATGATAGCTCTGCTGCTCTAATTTAATACAAGTTAAAGGAGTTGTGTCGTTAGCGAGCGAGGCCACATTCTGACACTCTCGGTTCAGTGTAGACACACGTTTGCAAGCACATTCACACTCATGCAACAACCCAGATGACTTTTACAAGGCCTCCCTGCCTTGGTTTTAATTATGTCGAAGGCTGCCCTGGTCTGATAAAATGGGTCACATTTAACACGCCTTCACTCACCTTCACCCTCACGCCGCATACCCTCTCAGTCACCTTGCGTGCATCTTCTTTATCTGCATAAAAGTCAAAAGGAAGACACGGAGCTTTCGTCGCAGTATTTCACAGAGACAAACTGTAATCGGGTTATATATTTAACCTAATCACCGTTGCCCCTGTGATGTGTGTGTTTGAGCTGGGCTGGTGTGTGTGCGACTATGTGTGGATTTACAGCCTGCTTCCTTTTTAGCTGTCATTAGACTGCCAGACATGGCTACACAGGTGTACTGTTACCAGCATTAGTAATAGGCCTTCTACTCACACATACACTCACACGCACGTGCGCACACACACCCCCACACATATTCTGATCCAACGTATTTTTAAAGGACCAATCGTTCCTCGCAGCGTGACTCCTCCTGATGAAACACTTTAACTCAGCTGCTTATTCTCTTTATTTGGACTCAACGTGTTTTCACTGATTTCAGAGTAAGGCGAAGGATCCTGTTAAACAACATTTGAATGTTAAAGTGCACACATAAACATGTATGAAAGATGAAATCCGGTACAGGCATGAAGGCAGCAGAGGTGTGCCTGTCGGTTTTGAGGCTAATTTCCGGTCTGCAATTTCTGTAGAGCTTTGATCATCCTTTCTTGTTGCTTCCAGTTTCTCTTTTAGCAACTTCAACAAAGCAAGATGGAACACCTTTCGAAATTTCTGTCTGTCCTTCCTGCCATGATCTGTGAATTTTTTTCGACTTCAACAGCAATTTTCTGTGCGAGATAAGATGAAGCTTTTTTTTTTACTACTTTAAAACAAGCATTATGGCGTTTACATTTGAAATCCTGGATTAGCAATTTGTTCTCCTGATGCTACAAAAACAGCAGTTTCTGTGTGTATTCTAAGGAAATATGGCTCCATCCTAAAACTCTGAAATTTCCAACATGTTAAATGTTGTCTTTATATGGTTTACATGTAGATTGAAGATAGAGTTTGCATTTTTGATGTAAGTTTAAAATGAAAGTCACCATAAGGGCTGAAAAAAACTTGACTATCTTGTCATGACACTTTGTGAATATACAATTTTGAATAAACTCAACAATCACATGTTGAGTATAACTGGTCGTATATGAAGCAATTTATTTTTTCTAAATGATGAAATAGAGTTGGCTGTGAGGTTGTACTTTTTTTTTTTAAGCAATTTCTCCATTCGCCGTTATCTTTAAGACACAGTTTATATATTTATTTGTTCTTAGAGTTCACTGGAATAAATATGAGCTATAATTTACAACCAATATTACCAATTTTGTCTGCGTCATACCATAAAAGATGCTTTATCATACTGTTTTATAAGCTCATGTTTATAACCTGTTATCATTTATACATGCCTATACATTCAGTTTCTTTCACAAATATTAACATTGACCTTGTAGTTTCAAAAGCTTCCAAAAATTACATCAGGATGAATTCACAAAAGTACGTATTTAAATAAGTTTGTGTGAAAAAAACTAGATCTTCTGATTGTCATTTCTGAATTCTGAAGATGAAAATGAAAAGAAAAACACATCAAGCAATGTCATTGAAGGTCAAGTTCACCATCTTCCACCATTTGACATCACTTCCTCTAACAGAAACATAAAATATTTTAAAGGGAAGTAAACCGTATGTAACCTTTTCACATGACAATTTCTTTGTACAACTCTGGAAATTTTATGCATTTTTTATTTCAATATATCTTCTTTTTTTAAATCTTTGAATTAATCATTAAAGGGATGCATCATTTTGTTGTCTTTTTACAAATTGAAATGCTTCTTATTTATTTACTAAAGCTGTTTAGAGAAAATTCCTGATGTTTTTTCTAAAGTTTTGAGGAATGCCCCATCAGGTCAGGACCTCAGGTTCCCCGGACTGCAACCTGATGAGCGTGCTTGTGCACTAATGCTCCTAGTACAACATGCTAAGTGAATCCAATGCAGAAATGAAGCAAATTGCTGGTGCAAAACATTTAACCATTTTCTTCAGGTATTCTCCCCTTAGCACACTTTTTTCCCGTCAGTCTCTTTTATATCATTTACATCCTTTCCATGTCACCTTTAATCAGAGCTACAGTCTACTAAAGTTATTAAAATAAGAATAATCTCCTGTATGCCGCCTTCCCCTCCAGTTTCTGTGGGACAAACTTTAATGGCAGGACCCCTTGTGAGCCCGTCCACACACACACGCGCACGCCCACGCACCTACACACGCAAATGAGTGCAGAGACACACTCATTTAGACTGCTGAGTGATATGGTGGGGCTAGGGTCTTCTCTGCAGGACCCCATCCATCACACACACATACACACACTCATCCGAATGAGGACTTACAAACACACTGGAGCGTTTTCATGATCTGCACTCTATCAGTCTCTTTATTAGTCTCCCTATGAGTGTGTGTGTGTGTGTGTGTGTGTGTGTGGGTGGGTGCACGTGTGAGCATGTTAAAGGGGCCTCCCAACTGGAAACAGACCCATTTCCAGAAAGGATACAAACTCCAACACACACCTCTTTATTTCCTTTCAGTCGCGCTGCACCTTAATTTGCAACACTTCTAACAACCAACTCTGCAACCCGCTTCACAGCCACTCAATCTGTCACTGTCGCTGCCGCGTTTCCATGTCTGTCTTTTTCGGCTGAGTTAGAACACAGTGTACATGTGTGTGTGCGCGTGTGTGAGTGTGTGAGTGCATGCAATTCTCCAATAGCCATTCTCATATATTCTCTACACAGCCACACCGGCCTTGTGTTTATGTATATTTACAGTATAAGTCTGCAGCTGCAGAGAGCAAGGGAAGTTTCATTTCCCACCTCTGAGGAGTTCTCATGCCAGGCTGCCCTCTGGCTCCCTTAAAAGGAAATGCATCCCGTCCTGCAGACCCCAGTTTTACTGTTTTTTTTTTTTCTGGTTTTTTTTTTTTTTTTTGGTTTGCTTTGCAAATGTGCTCAAGCTAGAATTAAAAAAAAACAAACAAGTCTTGGAATAAAATATAAATATTTCTCCATT
This sequence comes from Alfaro cultratus, assembly GCA_903066825.1. Taxonomy (NCBI): domain Eukaryota; kingdom Metazoa; phylum Chordata; class Actinopteri; order Cyprinodontiformes; family Poeciliidae; genus Alfaro; species Alfaro cultratus. Next base: position 14,435 of record CAEFZX010018413.1, read on the forward strand.
ACTCTCTTCCACCTCCAAGCAACATATTTTATTAGTCTGCAGCTTCCCCAGAATACGTTCAGGTAAACCGGGGTAGAATAAGCTTTCCCTCTGCATGTTTTCCGAGCTCTATTTCCTGTTTTTTCCACTAGAATAAAATGTTTTTTTGTTTTTTTTTTAAATTCTCCATGATATTTTCTGTTAAAAGCATATTTTCTCTTCGTTTCACTCTACAATGCACAAAGTAGTCCCTTCTTAAAATGACAAAACCTGCTTTGCTCTCTACCCCACATGTATACAAATGAATGCAAACTAGGGTGTGTTCACACATTGAAAAACTGAGGCTTGTACAACAAAAGCACCACGATCACACCTTATAAAAATATTCCCTCAGACACACAATAACATGGCAGTTACGTCTCAGATGCTATAAGTCTGCTCTTATCTTCATCTCCCATCAAAATCACAATCACCACGACGCTCTGAGCAGCCATTTCCATTTTCTGCCCTCCGTCAAAAGGAAAATAATATGTACCTTGTCACCAATGTCTACCCGTACAGGCAACTTCGCTCTACTAATTCAGCCCAGCGCTCCACAGACATCCGTCAGATGTAACTGGCGGAGGAGAGGGCATGCCGAGACAGCCATTAAAGGTTCCTAGCTGTCAAAGGTTCCCCTTTGTGTTGTGAGGGGCGATATAAGTGTCGTGCTCTTATCAGGGCTTCCTGTGGAGTTTGCTCTGCATCCTGTCCACTTAGAGCCGCTCCTCTTTCAGAGAAATCTTATTGTGTCTTTGTGCGAGTGTATGTGTGTGTGCGCAATGGTACGTGTCTGAGGGTGTGCGTGTGTGTAATGTCAAGTGAGTCATTTTTTTGATTGTGTTTAATCAAGGCAAACTGCAGATCAAGTTTTAAAATAGAAAAGGAGGATGGTAAATAAACTTAGAATTCTTCATTTTATTGACTTTCATCCATTTTTCTTGTCTTTTGTTTTCCGTTTTGTGACAATGACGATGCTTGCAAGTCTGTTAGGTGAAAATTGGGAAGACGAGCTCATTTAAAAAGAGACAATATAATTTGAAATATGCAACTTCTGTTTGCCTTCCTGTCCTACAGTGCGTCTGAATAAAAACCCCCATAATCGCTTGAGCACTGCTGTGCCTTGACCTTTCAAAGTTGTTTGTGGGTTTAGATCTAAGTAATTAACTTTGACTAATGTGAGCTGTTGATCCCAGTGATTGTCACGTTGATTATGCTTTAAATTTAGTGGGAAGGCAAGAATGACAGAGCTCAGCAAACTGATGCTTAAAAATAAGATCTAAATGAATGTTTAACCACAGTGTGCATAACAAGAATGAGGAAATTGACTCCTTTGGGACGGAAAAAAGAAGAGAATTTTAGCAAGCTGAAGACAAAAATGGCTTTAATATTACAGTCTGCTCCAAAGGTGTTCATACTGCTTCTACTTTCTGTTGAATTTGGTCATGTAATAACAAGAACATTTGGCAAATTAAAGTATCATGAACAACAAGTATCTGAAAAAGCGTCCAGTCAATGTGTTTCTTTGCTTGCAGGGTCACAGGGGAGCTGGTGACCATCTCCACTGGTTATTGAAGCATGATACAATGCTACCTGCATCATCCTTTGCATCAAGCTGTCTTTACCTTAACATTCCTTAATAAACTTTAGTGCAATCAGCTGCTTTCAGACATTACCTAATTATTTAATAGGCTCCACCTGAGGTAGTGTTAATATCAATGCTACCTATTTGTGGAGGCCGAGATGTTTGTTAGAGAACATTAGTGAACACGCAGCATAACAAAGGGTGAGGAACACTTGACAGGTCAGGGATAAAGTTGTGGAGAGTTTAAGAGCAGGATTAGATCATCTGTCTATTTTGGAAAGAACTGTTGAATCAGTCATCTGAAAATTAAGAGGGAATAGCATGCTTCCAAACATACGAAGACAGGTGGGGTAAGACAACACTGGTGAGAAAAAGAAAATTGCGTAGCAAAAAAATAAAAAAAGAAGTCCTGTTTAAAGTCAGTCGAAGTTCATACCAACACCCAAATAGGAATATGTGGAAAGATGCACATCAGATTTGGATGGATCACTCAGATCCATCCAAATCTGACTGAGCTGGAGTTATTTGCAAAGAAGTATTGGCAATATTTAATCTGATTGCACAAAGTTGATACAGACATTCCTCAAAGACTTGTCGCCACAATTGCAGCATAACATGGATCTAAAAAAATTAACTCAGGAAGGCTGAATATAAATGCAACCCACACGTCACGTCTGGTGTTGCTCTATGGCATAAAATCCTCCTAAAACATATCCAAGCTTAAAGTTGCAACGGGACAAAATGTGAATTTGACGGTGAGTTCTTTTGCAAACAGCATATTCCAGTTTCAGGTTTTATTTCCAGTCTGTAAAGTTCGGGTGGCTGGGGGGTAAAATTCAGGGGAGCTAAGTTTACTTTTGTTAAAAACCCTTTTACACATGGAGCTGATGATTTCCAGCCGGGTTCTCCTCCTTCTCCTGCTCTGTGTGACATGTGTAGATGGAGGGAGGTGGAGTGAATGAGAAAGAAAGGTAAAGGTAAATAAACAAACAATCAGCCACAAGTTTGTTCTGGCTCTCCTTCTCTGTTGCCCCTCATTTAAGGCCTTATAAATCAGGTTTCCACCCAGAGACAGGGTGTTAGCAAGCCTCTGAGACAGCACACACACGCAGAGTAAGACTCACATGTGCCAACCAAGATACAAAAAAAAAAAAAGGAAAGCACACAACCCAGCACCGGTCTGCTGCTCATTAAGTTCATGTTAAGAAACATCGGATGGGTGTACAAGAGCTGCGCTGGTAGGAGGAGGTAAAATAAGAGTGTATGGAAAATTCAAGGCTAGTATGTTGGATTAACTACATAAAAGTGTGTACACCCAGTCTCCATCTGGTGCTTAGCTTCATTTTTAACATATGTTAATAAAATATCTATAATACCTGTTGTAGCTCCCCACTAACGATATGACAAGTGCACTCTGACTCCACCAGCTGCAGAGAGGATATTAGGCTAAGGAGTGGGTGAGCGTGTGTGTGTTGAGAGGGTCTGCCTGGTTAGTTTTCAGAGTCTGTTTTAGCACATAAAAAAGGTCTGGACTTTATCAGCCTGGGTTGTAAATTGGGAGCAGAATGGACAGTGGATAGAGGTGTGAGGGATGTGGGACTACACCCCATTATAAGCCTTTTAACATATCTAAATGGATTCAAGGAAAACACAAAGGAAGGAGCCAATTTGCGCACAGATTTGGTTTGATGATCGGCAAATGATTGTACACAAGCAAAATCTGACCTTTTTTTCCACTTTGGTAGGGGTTTTTTATCACTTGTCGTAGGGTTGAACTATTATTTTTACCCAAGGTTCCAAGAGGCATTGTTAAAAAAAAAGACCCCGCTAACAAGGCGGGTAAGCTCACACCTCGGGTCAAAAGAGGCACAGCGCTGCTATTACCTCAACTATGCGTGCCTGCCTTCGCCCCAAACTGTTGCCGCGCTTATGCAAGCCACGCTTCCACACCTTGATCCAGACCCAGAACATATTTGCTCACTAAACTTGGCACCTGTACCCACCCACAAAAAAAGCACCTTCTGTACATGCTAACTCAAAAAGCGAGAACGTGGTCATTTACACTTTACGAGCGGTTGAAAATAAACAAAACGTGACCATGCCTTCGTGAAGCTGGAGAAGTTCACAAACTTTGCATGTCTAGAAATGTCAGATGGCTCGTTGGTTCTTCTCCATCGCACCTCGACTTCCTTACGCAGACATTTGACTGTGATTAGGAGTGCAGAGAGTCAAGCCAAAGGTCAGCGCTGCATTCAGACGAGGTTGATTGGTTGTTGTAATTAGAGGAGTTTTGCTCTGTCTCAGGCCAGTTCTCCCCCAGAGGATTCACGCTGGCTCCCCAGTATCAGTATCAGCAGCAGTAGCGGAGCGAAATCAGAGCCCATCTTGCTGAAGACTCAGATCCTGAGGTGGTTTAGATGTCTCCAAACTCGCCGCTATCTCCATCTGATAAATAAATACGCTTTACATCAGGCATTCTGTGTTGTCAAGTTGCAAAAAGTTCCAAATTACTCTTTTGTAAATTTATCACTCAGAATATTAGTCAGAAATGTTGCAGGTTGAGAACAAGGTTGTACTTATCTGTACGCTTCTCAGCTAACAATAAGGCCTTCTTCTATTCTTCTGCTCTTCCTCCTTCGCCGCAACCTTTCGTCCGCCTCCATTCTCTGTGAAAGCGGGTAACTTGAAACCCGTTCTCTGAGTCTCTGGGGGCTACAGGGGTTACAAAGGGTGATCAATACATGCCAGAGAAAGTCATTAGACAAGTGAAAGAAGCCCCAGTTTGTATACTCCCTCCTCCTTATCCTCTTTCCTTCCCTTGTTAGGACCAGCATCGTTAGCTGGCCTTAACACCCATTGACTTGTTGGCTCTCTGCAACTTAAATAGTTATAATCTCCACACTGTGGTTTTGGAAGGATTATTCTTTTTGCTCATAAACAAAATGAACTTTTCTTAAAAACTATTGCACATCTGCCTCCCCCCCCCCCCCAATGCCAGAAGAACAAACAATGTGATATGATAACAATGCCTAGCTATGCATTTGACATGCAATTCGATCCCCAGATAAGGCAAACTGCTTGGGATTTTTTTTTTTATATGTTCAAAAATTCTACCACATGAGCACAACAGCTCTCACACATCATATGTAGCACAGATATGTGCCACTGCTATACAGAATCACAAGAATCTACTAAAATCAGCACATTTTATTACTGCAATATTGCACAATTTTCCTCATAATATCATGATTTGATCTTGTGCTACACTATGCTGCTTGCACATATAAGGGTTCACTCATCTCAGCGTGTTTGATGCCTAAGACTGAAAGTGAAAGTGACTGCTTGACCAACTTTCTGAATAATTTGACACATAATTATTTGACTGTTTGGGGACACACAAAGCACATTATAATTTAATTCCTAGATGGTGTGCTGCTCTCATTTTATATATATTAATATATATTAAAACAAGATAGTCACATCACAGCAAAGTAATGCACCCCATTCTGATGGTTCACTGTCAGTTTCTCACTCTTGATCCCAACAGACATGAACTATTCAGCAGAACAGAGGTGAAGCAGAAGATCTCATAAATCAAGGAATAAAAACTCCTCGTATTTCCCTGTGTTTACACCTGTGTAGTAGAATTAACTTTTAAATGTGTCAGACTGATACATGACTTTCTTTCAGGATAATGCTTGTTGTATTGTTGCTATTATTTTATCACTGTTTTAGCAATTTTGTGTTTCTATATACTGGCTTATCAATTTTAATCCATTTTACACTAATCTGTTGAATGATCCTAGACCAAAAAAAAAGCTAAACAACTGTCCTGTTCTGATGTAAAATCCAGTTTCAATTAATATCGCCAGGTAAATTCTTAGCACTTTCTGTATCGTCTTTTTGAACTTGTGCTCTTTAACAGGTGGTGGACGACATGGGCAATGTCAAGTTTGCATTGGACACCGGCCCAGACGCAACCAGCAGCAGCTGGCTCAAGTACGTCCGCTCAGCGCCGTCGTTTGAGGAGCAGAACCTCACCGCCTGTCACCTCACAGGAGACCAGGTAAGTCGCATTCCAGAGTTGTTCTACTTGAATCTCTGTTCCTCTTTATGTAAAAAAAAAACCAACAAAAAAAACAACAACATTTCACTGGAAAGCAGCGAGTAGGGGGGAGAAGCAGTTAAAGCTTTCAGTCCATTAATTGTGGGGTTGATGTGTGTGAGTGAGCACAGTCGTGTGTGTGTGTGCTGTAATGACCACGGATTGCTTTGTTAGTCTAAAGCTGGGCCAGTTGCCAAAGCTGTGAAGAAATTACCCGACTGAAGAGGCTAAGGAATATTAAGACACTCCTGATTTCCATGATAACCATTATTCAAGGCGTGCTCTTTCTTTATGAGGAGTTTCTGTTTAAAGAAACTTGGCCAAGGCACAGCGGATGTTTTTGGAAAGATGCCCAGCCATTGCCCATAAAACTCCAACTGCTTAACTAGGCACTAACAATAACCCCATGCAATGTGTGGATCGCAACTTACTGCTGCAACGGATTAGCATATCTGTGCTGACACACTGACGGTATTACTCTGCTTTCCTCTGCGTCTGCCTTTTCGGGTCAATTTCGACTTTCACTTGAACACACATTAGTGGCATATGTTAAACGGGTTTGAGGAATCTTACTGTGAAGCTTGTGTGAATAAGGCAAAATATACATATATATAAAAAAACAGAGCGGAAAATAATAAGTGACAACCGCATGACAGTAGCCAAATGAATCCATATGACTTGGCTTTGTGTTCCTTCATTCATGTCACTCCACTCTTATTTGTTTTCTAATCCCTGCCTACATGGCTCACTCCCCTTCCTGTCGCAGCCTCTCGTCGCCTGCTACTTGTTGACTTCCCCCGTCTGCATGTCTTGATCTGCCGCTTGTCACTGTGACACACCGGGGGGACAGGCCAGAGCTTCCACTAAGGCCTTAGACGTTAAAGTCTGACCAGTGAAGAAAAGAGACAACGCAAAAGAGAGCGGGGGTGGGGGAGCACAATCTTGGGGCCTCCCAAGATTGACAATCACCAATTGGCTGGCAACACCAACCCACCTAATCCTTTTAAGATTTTCACATCGGTGCCCCCTGTTACTGCCACATAATGTCAAAGAAAGAATCAGGGCACCGGAGAAAATTGTGGAGAATTATTGGCGAAAGAAAGGGGCCCACGTGCTCCATTGCTTTTTGATGTGTTTTGCACTTGTTTGTTCTTATCGAAAAGGCTTTGCTTTTGTTTGCCTGACCAGTTGCTTGGGGTAGTGGCTTGCTGGTATGACCCTATAATTTATTTACAAACATAGCCCAACCACACATGCACACACTCGTGTACATGCAGCCACTTAGTGGTAAAATATATAATTTAAGAGGCCATTCTGCGATTTTTATTTTCCCTTTTTTTTTCTTTTTTTTTTCCTGTATCAACATACACAATACATGAGGATTTATGGAAATATGTGCGCACAAAGCAAATTCAAACGCAGCCAGTAGCCTTTTAAGAGGGAAGCTGAAAATTTATTTGTCATTAATGATGTAAGATAAGAACACACATGTGCACACGCATGCATCATTTAGATATTTATCAGGTGGTGATTTGGCATTGTTTTGTTTTAGCAAGAAACAATGCGGGCTTTGTGAAATTTTTTTCCAGCAAAGTTAGTGTGTGTGTGTGTGTGTGTGTGTAGGCGTGTTGGCGTGGATGTGGTGGGAGAGAATTTGCTCAGTTTTCCACACACTTATGTTAAGCAACCTTTCTCACTTAAGTCAGCTTGCAATTGTTTTCTCGTGCAATATTCACACACTTTTAAATGATAGCAAAACAAACAAAAAAAATTAACAGTTTCCTACGATTGTGTAGGTGATTGTGTGTTTTGCTCCAAATGAATGAGTTAAGATCTACTCAGAATGCCAAATAGTCACACAAAACATGGTGTGCAAGTAGCCCATTCAGGGGCTGCATAAGGCCCAGTTGCATCTAGTGAATTATACGCCTGAGAGAGTGCAATGAGTGCTACTAGTGTGTGTTTGTGTGTGTGTGTGTGTTGGGTTAAGAGTTGATGGGGCTTTAAAGAGAAGATGAACCTTGTCCACCTTCTTGTCAACCCTTCATCTTTTGTGTTTCGAAGAGGAGGCCCTTTCTGGCGCTGTTTGATCTGCCCTTCTACCCTCGGATGGATCCATCAATTCGTACAGACTGTTGCGAGGGTGCGCGTGTGTGTGCGTGTGTGAGGCCACAGTAGGAGATTATTGCAGGCCCCACGGGCTGGCATTGATCGATGAGGCATCTGTCTCCTAAACACTAGACAGTGAAGGGAAGTCAAGAGAGGGTTGAGGTCTTAATGTAGAGTCCAAACAAGTCCATGCTCAAATATTTTTTATTGCAGTAAAAATTAAGCATATATAATGGAGATCGTTTGATTAGCAGCTATCTGTGTTTATTAAAAAGAAAATCTAGCCTGACATTTGCTTACATTGCAATTTATTTTTGATTTTTAATATTCACTTCTAAAGGTTTTTCTTTCTTTTTTTTTAAAGAAAAAAAAAGGAAATTTGCTTGATGGAACTCATAAAATTTTACATTTCATCTGTTTTTTTAAAGAGTCACTTTGCTTGATTTTGTAAAAAAAAAAAAAAAAATCATAAAATAGAATAACTACAAATAATGCTCTTTTTAAAATATCTACGTAATCACAATATTTAAGTAATGACAAGTATTTTGTTTGATTTGGAGAAAAATGAAATATTTACAAATGATTATATATATTTTTTAGTAGGAGACAAATGTTTGTTTTTTGGGTGAGGGGGAGATAATGTGAATAATTGTGTATCTATAATGCCAAATAATTTTTAACGAGTTTCAAGATAATACCTGTATGAACAGCAGATCCGAAAGCGAGTGAAATAATATCGCCTCCTGGGAAAGAAAGTTCGAAAGGCAAAGAGGCCTTTTTCATTGACTGTGTGCGTTATTGGTGTGAATGCCTGATAGAGTGAGTTCAAGTCTGGCCGAGCTTCTTTATCCATTATTTACATCAATAACAGATTTATCAGGCGGCCGAAGCGGCCACCGAGTTGGGAGATGCGGGGAGGGGTCTGCGCCGCAGATCCCTCAATCCTTTTGGCTGGAGATAAGACGAGGAGGAGTGGCCGACGGGTAACCGAGAGAGCACCAAGGGGCAATGGGGAATCACTAATGAGAGAGAGAGAGGAGGGAGTCTGAAACAGAGAGAGAGTAAAAGAGAAAGAGAGAGAGAGACTCATCATCATCATCATCAAAGACGCGCTCGGTGACTAGATTAGAGAGTAACCCAGCAGAGGAGCGTCGAGGCTTCACCCACCCAGCCGGAGGGAATCAACACCGGGCGAACTCAGCGCCGCCGGCCGACCCGCGACCTGCTGTTCCCGGCCCTAGCCGCAGCAGCGTCCCGCTCTGTCTCCCGTCTCCCTCTCTCGCTCTCTCGCTCTCCCTCTGCGGTAAACTTACTATGGGTTGTGTCGCCAACTCCTCCGGGACTGAAGTGCTACTGCAGCTGGAGGCTCTCCGCAGCGCCGCGCAACTTTCTCAACTCTTTCGTCTCACGGAGAAAAGAAAGGTCAGGCCGAAACCCGCGTCGCGAGGCTCCCGCAGAGATTGCGTGTACGTGTGCGTGTGTGTGTATTATCTAAATGTTGTAAAAAAAAAGAAGAAGAACAAGAAAGAAAAAAAACTAAATAATAATAATAATAATAATAATAATAATAATAATTTATTGTCTCCTTGTCTGTTTTCTATGTTAAACAAACTAAAATTTGAGAGTTGAGTTGTCCAGCCTCTGTTACCTATATAGGCTTTGTATTGTGTGTGTGTGTGTGTGTGTGTGTGTGTGTGTGTGTGTGTGTGTGCGTGCGTGCGTGTGCGTGTGTGTTGTGTGCGTATGAAGGGGAGTTTTTTCTGCTGCCTTGCTGCGCTGCAGTTTCACTTGGTGCAGAGCGCCCCCATGTGGTCAAAATCATTGTAATCAGCATGTGTGATTGGATACGGTGTTGTTTAAACGCAGTCTACTTGTTTTACCTTTTATAATATCACATGAATGACTTGATCGTTTTTCGTTATTTTTGTAATTTTTATTAAATTGTCAATTAGTCTGTGAGACTATTTCACCTGGTAGATCTAAGAAATGAGGCCTCGGATCAGAACGGCCTTTGTCTGTGACGTTCTTCATCTTCTTTTTTTATGTTTTAGCGCAATAACTCTGAGTATGTCGAAAACAAATTCGATCAATTAATTTAATCAGCATTTAATATGTTGATATTAAGGTGACGTGCTCGCACTCTTTTCTCAGCTTGACATCTGTGGCTCATATGTTAGCGTTTTTCACTTTTTATCCATGAAAGCGTGAATATGAGTGCCGACTTTTTTTTTTTTTTTTTTTTTTTTTTACATTTTATTTATTTTCAAGCGGTAAAATTACATTTTATCATCTGCTAATTTTTTTTTTAAATAAAATTTAGGGTTTTTTTTCAGAAGTGAAACATGCGAATGTAAAACAGCTTAGTCGATTTATTCCATTTTATTATTTTAACGAGCAAGATTAAAATTAAACAATTGCCTCAATGGGATGTCTAGCCTTGCTGATATGCAAATTGGAACAGATAAAGGAAAGGGGGAAAAAAATCTATTTTCAGAAATGTATTTTGCATTTATTTCATCTTGGCCCGAACTTAAAGTCTCCCTCTTTTTTTTCCCTTATCCCCCCTCCTCTCCTTAGATTTATTATAAAGCTGTTCGGGATATTGAAGCAGGGGAGGAGCTCCTGGTGTATATGAAGGACGGGATTTTCCCCGAGGGATCCATGGCACCCAACCTACAAGGTAAGATTAATGCGCGTCATTAGAGCACACTTTAAACAAACTCCAACTCTCATCCTGTGCTGCTTTCACGACTCCTTAACGGACAAAAAAAAACAACAAAAAAAACACATTGCCTCCTTCCAAAATATTCTTCCGTCCTCAAGCTTTTCTGAAAAATAATTAATGTCAATGATGGATAAAAGCTAATTAATCATTTATGCTTAAAGGCCCTTTAATTAAAAATAACAACATGCAGAACATGGAGAGGTCTGGTCTGGTCTTTTATTGTAGTGCACTACACACACACAAAAAAAAAAATAAAACTTCAGCTCTGCCGGAACACTGAGGCGTCAATTGGCCCTTTTTTTTTTCTTTTTTCTTTTTGTAAGGAAAGCCTGTGTGAAATTGGAACCTGCCTGTTCGGTAGCTCCTCATATCGAAACCACATTGTGAAACATTTTTTAAACAAAAACAGAGAGGGAGAAGTAATAAAAGCATTTATTCAGGACGGCTTCAATTCTGATCCAATCATGTTCCGTAAAAAAATGTCCATTATTTCTTTACATCTGATACCTGCATCACATAATAATTGCAATAAATGCAAAATATCTATTATTTCATGTGATACTTTTGTTAATGATAGTGACAATAATATTATTAAAAATAATAATGTTGTTGTACATCTCTCTGAAAACATAGTATCTCCGTTTTTAGTAAAATTAAAGTCAAACTAACAAACATAAAAACAGCAGGACTGTTCAGCTACTGTACAATAGTATTACAATAAAATTGACCAACATTAATCTATAGGCCCAGTACTGAAAAAATAGCCTAAACTGCATTAAATGATCCCTCTAATGCACGTTTCAGTCTTTTTTTATATGTTTTTCAGGATACATTGTAAATTTACTGTATCAAAGTGTAAACCGATTTTAAGCTACCAAACTGCTGAGGACGTTGAGTTCACTGCAAATCTTCTCAGTACCATGCTGAGGCCTTCATAGCTTCAAACCAAAGAAGTGCTATGAATTAATTCAGCAATTTTACAATGAAAGCAACATAGTTATTTCTGTTTTCTGTAAGAATTTCTTTCAAAAAAAGCTGAAACTAAAACACAGTTTTGCATTTAAATTGTTTTAAACTTGCAGCTTGTGGCCTCTAATCCCTCAAAAAGATATCCAATCAACAACAGGTTGAGCCAACCCTTTGCAATAAATTATTATTTTTGCTTTTTATGGTATATTTATGTTCTCTCGTTCAGGGTTTTCTGTGTGCCATGAACACACACTGCATTTAGTTATTGAATCAGGCTTATGATTGCTTATGTTAAAACATTTTTGTTTTTATTATGATTTCAAAAATACAATCATTTCTACTTTTTATTTAGACTTCATTTCTGACACAAATTGTAAATCATAAAAATAAAATCCTGATATTCCCTTATAGTTTAGCTTGATCCTTTAGATCTTGACATTCCTTTGAACTGTCCGTGTGTCCTGGGCATCAGAGTAAATATGTCCAGTACTTTCTCTCATAATCTAATTTAGACTGCTTTGTTTGGTATAGAACTTGGCCTTTTTTCTTCCTCTTTGAACATCTTGGACTTATTGTAGTGAAGCGCAGTTGTCAGGTAACAGGTTTTTTTTGGGGTTTTTTATTTTAAAAAAAAGACACCTTTTACCCGTCAATAATTTTACATCGCTTTGCTGGAGGGAGAACAGGATATCTGTAAGATGTTCTGCAGCCCATTAAGTTTCCATGTCTGCATGATGTACAGACAGTGCTTAGACGTCGTTGCCAAACTAAGTAAGGGAAATAACGACTGAAAACAGTTTGAGTGTTGTAAAGAGGAAAACTGGTGTGCTTTAAGTGGAGGTCAAAGATTAAGTGGGCATAGATATTTGTTCTTTTCATCTGTGTCTGTATGTGTGTGTATACAGATAGAATACGAGATATGAGAATGAGGCAGCCTGCCAAAATATGTGCATAAATGCTCAAACCTATGGCTTTGTGTATTGGTGTGAGAGAAGGACTAAACTGAAACAATATATTACAGGTGCATTTTTATTGGAAAATACTTTGTTTTGAGCAAGGTAGACAGACAATTAGAAAGAGGACACAGACAAAGTCCACCTTCCAAGACATTTTGTGTTCTGGTCTCCCCTTTTGTGACTTAGACAGAAAGGCAGCGCCTGGCAGTGCAGCCCTGCTTTCTGCGTCTGGCTTATCGAAGAAGGAATTTGAAGTAAAGGACTTGAGGAGTCCCCCGAGACCTCACCCATGCTCCCAGATTAGCTGCTAAACTGCACATAATTGTGCCTCCCTTCTTCTCCCAGAGAGCTATTAGTCTCCACTTTATAACCTCCACCACCCCAATCCCACCCCAGTCCACTCGCACACAGCAGACTAACTGAAAAAACACATGTACACTGATATGCGCCGAGAAAACGCCTTTGTTTATGCCTATTCTGACACACAGACCTGCTTTCACAATGGACACTTGTGTTGCTTTTACCAGAGCGCCTGTTTCACTACCTTTAACATAAACAGAAGCTTTTCCACCTATTAAGATCCTCAAAAGTCTAACCCGAGTGGACGCGAGTCATGTTTTTTCAACATTTTCCGCTCTGAAATCACCTAAATGGTGAGACGTTTTAATATCCATTCTTTAAAAAATACATGCACAAATCAGTGTCAAAAGCGAGCTAGTTAGTGTGGCGTTTGAGCTCGGCGTAATGCTCCATTGACCAGACGGTCAGTCATGCATCTCGTGAAGGTTAGAAACACTGGATGTTGGTGCTCTAATGCTCTTTTAATGTTTCCAAGAAGTTACAGCTGGATAAATGGTCACATGGAGTAGAAAGCAGGTGAGCCATGCACTGTAAGACATTTTGGATAAACTCATTTAGCAGGGCTTGAATTGCTGGATGAGAGCGTGTGGCATATTGGTGGAAAGGGAAAGGGGTCGAGGGGCGACGTAGGCAGTCGTTGCTCGGTGTCATGGCAAAGAAGGAATGGCAGCTTGACGCTGAAATCACCACTGGGCTGGCGCCACTGCGACCCTGCTTACCTCCGTTCCTCGCGGCTTACTTTGGAAAATGTTCACAGGAGCACCGTCTCGCGCGCACATTCACACGTCCATGCACAAAGTCCCTCCGCTGGGCTTTCTGTCTGTTGAACTTGCCGTCTGACTCAGGAATTGGCTATTGAGAAAGGTGGTCTAGGTTTTATGTGTTTGACCTTGCCTGTGAGAAGTATTGTAAAGGTTATCAGCATGGAAGAGGAAGACCCTTCCCCTATTGTTTCCCCTGCGTGCTATTACCCTTGCAGTCTGAGGCGAACACTTAGTTCAACGAGTAATTAAGTGTGTTAATGAAGCCCACATTTTACTGGTAATTGATTTCCATTTTATGTAGCTGTCAATTGCAGGATTGTTTACATTTACCTTTTGGAAAAACAAGTTTGTTTAGCTGTAACTAAAGTGCAAAACAGCATAGATTACTTGATGAGTAACAAGAGCAATTTTTAAAGGTGGAAACAGATCCTTTTTCTTCAGATAGTTACTAAACACTGGTACCGAAAAATATAAAGAAAAAAATAGAGTCATAAACCCTGAAACAAATAAATTTCATATTTATTCTTTATGAATATGAAAAAAAGATGTATGTTTCAGTAATTAATAAAATGACATGCAGAAAAGCTTTTAAAATAACATGAGTCTGTACACTCAACCATTGTATTTTAACAGAAAAAAGGAATCTGAAAAAAGAAATCCTACTACTTCATACTTCAGATTTGATTACGATTAAGTTTTTAAATTGTATCTGAAAATGTCCGTCTAAATGGGCTTTTGCAGACGAGCAAATGTACCGCTGTGAAGACTGCGATGAGCTGTTCTCCTCAACCCTTGAGTTGCGACGGCATCAGAAGTACTCATGCTCAAGTGCAGGATCCATCTTTGATGCACTGAGAGAGGACTTCAAACAGGAGCGGGAGGACAGCGATGAGCCCATCCACGAGTGCAAGGACTGCGAAAAGATCTTTCCAAACGAGTACAGGTGCACAGGATGCTCTTCCTTTTTTATTTATTTTTTTTTTTTTAGATAAACAACATATATTGCACATTTGATGCATTCAAATGCTTGTTCTGTTTTTTGTTTTTCTAAAGTCTGGGGCAACACATGATAGTCCACACAGAGGAGAGGGAGTACAAGTGTGACCAGTGTCCCAAAGCTTTCAACTGGAAATCCAACCTCATCCGCCACCAGATGTCTCATGACAGTGGCAAGCGCTTTGAGTGTGAAAACTGTGATAAGGTACAGCATACCCGGCACGTAAGTTGTGCACTGGACACACAGGCTTTTTCTGTTTTGACTTGTTTGAGCTAAATCTTCATTGTAATATACACAGTTTTTGGTCATTCAGACAGCAAGCCATATTTCAATAGCTATACATATTTTGTGGCTTCAGCGATGGCAAACATTGTGTTGTCATGCTCTTATTTTGCATTCTCAGGTGTTCACAGATCCCAGCAACCTTCAGCGGCACATCCGCTCCCAGCATGTGGGAGCACGGGCTCACACGTGTCCTGAATGTGGCAAGACCTTTGCCACCTCGTCAGGTCTCAAACAGCATAAGCACATCCACAGCAGTGTCAAACCCTTTATCTGTAAGTAAGAGCTTATGGCGGATATCAAAATTCCTAATTTATTTCATACTTTTTTTTCCATTGTATTTTAATAGATCATCTCCATATGGTCTCTGGATCTTGTACAACTTGTGACCCAAACATAAAGGCCCAGGGATTTCATATTTATTGGGATTTAACTGAGTAGTTTACATATGTGTTGGATACCAGGTGGTGACACTATTGTTTTACATTTGGATTGCCTCCTTCAACAAATTACCAGTGGGACAAAATTTTTAAAAAAATATCAATGTCAACTTTTATTTCTGAAGCAAGGTATTTTGATTTAACGTTTGTTGGATGTTAAATTGATCAGTGGTTGAAAATAACATAGACTACTTTTGTTTTTTAGGTGAACATTAACCTTTAAAGTCATTCTGTAGACTTAGTTACACTTAAACATGAAAATCTTTGTCAGTATTGCAGAAATCAAACCCTTAATATAAATGCTGACCAGGTTTTCCCAGGTTTCTTCTGTATATTTTTAATTTATCTCTGGTGATAGGCTGCATGTGATTAAAGTTGGAAACCCTCTAATCCTGGATTTCCCCACAGATATTCTGTATTAGATTAAAGTCTCTGACTGGGTCACTCCAAAATGCTAACATTAAGTCCAGTCAGAAGAAACAAGGCAATACTCAAATATTGTCTTAAAGCTAAGTCAACCTAGGGCATGAATAGGAATTAAGGTTCCAACCATGTTGTTATTACATATTTGCATCTTTTTACAATCTGTTTGATATATTTTTTTATTAATTGGAAAAAAGACATACCAAGTGACTGATGCTGTACAAAAAAAAGACAATTTGTTGTTAGTATTGCATCTGTAGTCTGTGTTGTATGCTATTGATTTGGTATGCATAGTTAGAGACAGTGTTAAAATGGGTTTAACCAGGCCCTGATGGGCTACGTCTTTTTGCGTCCCCAGGTGAGGTGTGCCACAAATCCTACACCCAGTTCTCCAACCTCTGCCGTCACAAGAGAATGCATGCTGACTGTCGTACCCAGATCAAGTGTAAGGACTGTGGGCAGTTATTCAGCACTACCTCCTCCCTCAACAAGCATCGCCGCTTTTGCGAGGGCAAAAATCATTACGGCACTCCAGCGGGGATTTTCACCCCTGGAATTGCCATGAGCTCTAGCCCCATCATGGCTAAAGCCAAGTCCCACCATCCCCACCTACCAGGACTGAACCAGTCAGGTTTAGGCTTCACTGACTACTTTCCCTCGAGACCTCACCCTCATGCCGGCTTGCCCTTCTCCACAGGACCTCATGGCTTCCCATCCCTCCCACATGGGTTTCCAGGTATCTTTCCCCCTACGCTTTATCCACGGCCACCTTTATTACCTCCCAGTCCTTTATTAAAGAGCCCACTAGCAGGCAGCAGTCAGGAGGTTAAGCTCCCTCGGTGTCCCTTAGATGCCCCACCATTGTCACTTATCAACTCCACAAACAGCAATGGCATTAGTGGTTTGAGTCCACTGGAAGACAAGGAAAAGGACAGTAAGCTTGATTTGTCTTCTAGTGGAGAAACTAAACCTAAATCTAAACTGGCAGACATGTCGGATGGAAGTGACCTTGAAGATGTTAATACCACAAGTGGAACAGATTTGGACACCACCACTGGTACTGTTTCAGGTGATGGTTCTGACCTGGAGAGCGAAGGTGATAGTGAACGTGAGAGGAGTGGTAAAAGGAGGAAGCCGTCTGGCACTGTGTCAAGTCAAGACGGAAACCAGTTAGAGGACTCAAGTAGTGCGTTGATATCAGCTGTGTCTAGTTCAGGAACACTTTCTATAGATCGCCCTTTTCATTCTGCTTCATCCCAGCACTCCTTCTTTCCTCCACCTGATGAGCAAGCCCTGCCTCCTACCACCACAAATGCCAATGCAGCCACCACCGATTCCATTAAAGCAATTGCTAACATAGCTGAGAAATATTTTGGTCCTGCTTTGATGGGACTTCATCAGGAGAAAAAGATGGGTCCACTGCCCTACCATTCCATGTTTCCCTTTCAGTTTCTACCCAACTTCCACAACTCCCTATACCCTTTCGCCGCTGATCGAGGCACTCTCAATCCTAGCATATTCCTGAAGGCGGAGCCCAAATCCCCTCGTGAACAGCTGCACAAGATGGTTTCAAGTTCCCCCACAGCTCTTGCTCCCACCGCAGAGTCACCTTTTGATCTCACAACAAAACCCAAGGAGGCCAAGTTAACTCCTCCAGCTCCAACAAACCCATCCAACCCAAGCAGTACTGGGAACAGTGGTGGTCCTGTAGTGATATCTAACAATGAAGAGCAGCCACTGGACCTCAGCATTGGCAGCAGAAATCGAAGTGGTCACAACGGCCTGCCAGCTGAGCCCCAAATTCGAAAGAATCATATCTTTGGAGCCGGCAAGGTGGTCTCCCATAAAGACGAAACCTCAGTGGGATTCCTTCATCCTCATTCGCAGTCATTGCACCAACCCTCCATAACCCAGCACCAGCAACAGCAGGCACAGCCGCATCAGCCTCCACCACTGCACTATGCCAAGCCCTCCGCATTCTTCATGGATCCCATCTACAGGTATTTCAGCCCCAATTAGACCAGGACCTAACATTTTCACATAATCAACAAAGTAGAGCTTGATGTCAGGTTTAAAGACGTTAGGAAAACTCTGACCTTGGTACGTAACCCTGTGCCTTGTCGTTGGTCCAGCAGGGTGGAGAAGAGGAAGCTACTTGATCCGGTTGGAGCTTTGAAGGAGAAGATCCTGAGGCCCTCCCCACCACTCTTCCATCCACAGGTAAACTAGACTCAATATATTGTATGTATCTTATTGAACAGAGAGATTTCAACACGCTGACATGAAAGCAAGCAAATGACCTAAACATGTTACAAATGAACATATTGTTCCTGAAAGGGATTAACTTTTACTTATTTTATATTGCTTCTTAAACAAAAAGTAGTTTAACTTGAATTATATTGAAATACTAAGCTTCTGCCTCCCACAACACCGCAAATTGAATTAATAAGCCTCTTTGCTCCTTCACTCCTCTGTTCTCATGTATTTTCTCAAGGGTTCTGTGATTTCTTCCTTTGTTTACCAAATGGCGCCTGTGTACTTTGTCAACGCCACGTTTTTTCTAGAAGACACTGTGTGTTATAGCACGTCCTTTGATAATCAGCAACATTGTTTGACTGTCTCCAGACCTTCCCTACCTCTACAAATCTTGATTACAAAGAATGATAATATTATTAATAAAGCAAAATACCCGTTTGAATTAAACAGATTGCCTCAGTTGGCCATGCCACTGTTATTCGTGGCATTGTTTTATGTACTGAGAGTCCAAAGGCCAGCCAATAAGTCAATACCCTTCAAGAGTTTTTCTCAGTGACTGGCTGGCTGGCTAGATAATAGCACTGTGTCCATCAAGGACATCCTGTGTTTGTGTCCAGGAGAATAGGGGCCTCTCATTGGGGAAGCAGTTTAATCTGACCTGGAAATCTGTGTCCTCTATTAAGCATGACTTTGCAGTTCTCTCATCTCGTAAATATCCAGATAGATCCATATATATTTACACATACAATAAATGTACTGTTCTTGATTAAATTTGTGAGCAAATTGCTATTCCTGTGGGATTACAATTAAAGTCTACAACAGGCATTTCCCTGGTTCCCATTTGAATACATCGCCTCGTAATTTATTGCTATACCACTGATAAAATGTTTTCACAGGCCTGCATGTAAAAACTTCTCATATGGGAGTGTCCCTGCTGTGATCCTCCCAGCGATCCAAACACAATGCCACCTCTAATTCAGTCGCATGACGGAATCTCCCCACACCCCCTGTACCCGTTTCTCAGACTACGAATAAACACATAGCGACGGAGTGTCTGTCCCCGTGTCTCTCCCATCCCATATTCACTAATAAAAGGAAGGATGTAAGCCTGTTTTGGCAAATAAACTTCTACGTGGCTGGCTTCTTTTGTTCACAGGCTTCTAGGGGAAGGAAAGCGGCTATCAGTAGGGGGTATGACAAACTATATTGTACTTTGCAAGTTTGCTAGTTTAAAACAGCAGCTTTGTCACAAAAAAGTAAGAGGTAAAGAACAAAACACTGGTTTAAATTGATTCAGAGGAGAAGGGGCACTTAAGCCAGTTGGGTTAGTGGTCTTTAGAAACAACAAGATTATACCCTAATATAAACTACTTTGCCAATGCTTCTGGTACATAACTCTTTCACTTTATTTTAGTTATTATAACTTGGTTGCTAACTGCCTAGTTTTAACCAAGACATCAATCTCCTGTATGAAGGGAAAAATTGGTTCTACCAGTATGCTACCCTGCATCTCCTGTATATCGAAGGCACTTTTACAAATTAGGCATATGACCACATTGACCACATTTTTAAACAGACATAGCTTAAAATTCACTTAACCTGTTTTGTGAGTTAGTTGAGGGAACAAGGGATGGCAAAAGGTACATAGTTAAATTAGCAGTTTAGATTTTTAATTGGTCAAGGAGATGAGAATGGCTTAAAAGGAAAAAAAAGACTGCTATGAGCAACAAAAATGTCCTTGAATAAAGTAAATCAGATGGACTTGTGCCCCTTTTTGTAATTTCAGTCTGGACTGCTTTGGTGTTTAATGATAAAAGCCTCACATTCTCAGTTCTGTTCTCAGTTCATCTACCATACAAACAAATAATCACCTCCATTTTGTGTCTTCTACCTAATTGGCTGTCCCATGAAAATGTGATAGCAACTTAAAGGTTTATAAACTTAGACTTTGAAAAAAAAAAGAAGAAGAAGAACTGTGATCTTTATGAGATAGAAGTTGTTTTAAAAGAATAAAAATCTGCTTTGCTTTGGGCCCCGCCTGGATTAGCGGCTAACTTCTGCCTCAAGAACTAGCTCATCTTTATTTATGCTAAATTAAGATACCAAACAAGTTGCTAACTGAACATGGAATCTCACAACAAAAAATCCTGTTGTAAAATTTATCACAAATATTTATGGAATGATCTATTAAACATTAATCATGGGAGGTGAGCCAAACACACTGAATGTATTTCAAAAGTATATGACATTTTTTTGACATCTTTCAGATGTCAGCCATGGAAAATATGACAGAGAAGCTGGAGAGCTTTGGTGCCCTGAAACTGGATATGCCACCCAATACGCTGCAACACCCAACTCATCCACTGTTCAATTTCCGCTCACCACCACCTTCCCTCTCAGAAGCAATCCTTCGAAAGGGCAAGGAACGTTATGCTTGCAGGTTTGTACACTATGGATGTTGCGCTGGCTAATCCGTCACAATGACGGTAAAGTTAAACTCTTTAATGATAATGTGCCTTCAATGTCCATCCTTCCCTCCAGGTACTGTGGGAAGATTTTCCCCCGCTCAGCAAACCTCACCAGGCACTTGCGGACACACACAGGGGAGCAGCCCTACAGGTTTCTACAGTTATTATTTTTTGGGTTTCTGTCTTCTTATTCTTCATATAGTTTTAACTCATGTTTTAGAGTATACTTATTCTTCAAATGCCCTCCTTTCAGAAATGCTCCATTTTTATGTTTGAGCATGATGCACATTATTTATCTAAAACCATATGCATATCTTGTGTCTGAAACTAGAACATTTTACTGTTTATTTCTTTCCCACCTTTCTTTCTTTACAGTTATAAAAATGACAATAACAATCCTGACTGCATCATTTGAATGAAACGCCCTGATCGCGCTGCTGCACCTCTAACCTATATTTCAATGACTCTGTTGGTCTTTGGCAGGTGTAAATACTGTGACCGCTCGTTCAGCATCTCCTCCAACCTTCAGCGTCATGTCCGCAATATCCACAACAAGGAAAAACCCTTCAAGTGTCACCTGTGCAATCGCTGCTTCGGTCAGCAAACCAACCTCGACCGCCATCTCAAGAAGCACGAGCACGAGAACATTCCTGGTGAGGCTGCCACATCTGTGGCTACTTCTCTGACAAAACTGAGGCGAAGCACGTTGAAAGTAGTTAGTAAACAGGCACTGCTTGGCTAAAGGTTTCAAATGATAAATGGCTCACCATAACGTGCAGAAATTAAAAATCATCACCCAGATAAATGTTTGAATGATTTGAAATGGGTAAAATCTATTGAAAGAGGGACTTGCTGTGTATTATGGTGGTATGCCACTGATTATAGAAGGAATACAAACATTATGAAAGGAGTAAATGCCTGTTTGTGTTAGCATCTAAATTACACATGATTTAATGTGTGGCTAATATGACAACCTGAAAGGAGACAATGCAACAGGCTTTTACCACTTTGACCAAGTTTACATGAAGCTAGTAACCATTGATCAGTTTTTAAGGGTCATCACACTTGTGCCATAATAATCTTAAAAACTCATACTTCTATTTGCTGTATCTCAACCATTGTTGCCCGATAAGAGTGTAAAATTGGAATAGAATAATGTATAATTTTATAAACCTTTTGAAATAGTTGTTTTTCAAATCGAAAATGGCATTCCTCTTCAAAAATACAGTATTTTCTTCTGGCAAAATATACTAAGGCTTTTTTAAAAGAATTACACATTACTTCTGCAGCTGTTTATTTTTTTGTCAGTTACCTTTGAACATGAATTTTTAATTTTTTTTTCCGTCACAGTCAGCCAGCAGTCCGGGATGCTTTCCAACCTAGGAACCACCATCTCCTCTCCAAACTCCGAGCCAGACAATCACGCACTTTTAGATGAGAAGGAGGACTCGTACTTCTCTGAAATTCGCAACTTTATTTCCAACAGTGAGATGAACCAGGCCTCCAGCTCCACGGATAAAAGGTTAGACAAAAGCAAACTTATTTCATTTACACCATGTGTTTTACATGTTGTGATCGCTCTTAATTTATTTAAATGTACAGATATCTGTGGATTTAAATTTGAAGAAAGAAAAAGAGAAGTTCTAATTTAAACAGAGTAACGAAACGGTTTTAGGTGTTCTGCCTTACGTAGTGCGCTTTGCAGAATTACACACCTTTATTGTGTATGTTCTAATAAAATTTATAATAAATAAATTGCTTAGCCAGACAGGTTCAGTTCATGGGCATGTATGATCAATTGTGCCTCACTCTATGTTTATGACGATTAAATAATCCTCTGTGATATGTTTAAAATGTAGAACATTGTTTTTCCAACATAACTCTGCTTTAAACTGCTTCATAACTTTTATTCTCTGACATTTCTGCTGTGTCCCTTAGTCTTTGTGATGCTGCTTCTTCACAAGTGTTTTCTAATCATTCTCTGAGGCCTTCATGAATGGCTTTTTGGGGGGCAACAAATTAAAGTACGACAGATACAGTCATGTCGCACTTTTAGTTGCTTTTTTTATATGTAAAAGGAAACACTGAAGCCATGTATCCCTTTTCTTCTTTATAATCATGCTATTTGTGTCAACCCGTCACATTACACCTCAATATAATTCAATGAATTCTGAAATTGTAACATTATAAACTGTGAACAGGTTCAAGGAGTATACATACTTTTGTAAGTCGCTATCGGTGTTAGCATTGAGTACAGAGTGCTCCCTAGTGGTTTAAACACGCCTGCCATTAGTCTTCATCACCTTCAAAGCTGTATCTGCCATATGTTCTTCAAATTTGTTCCCATGTTGTTAAGATCTTTTGCAGATATGTTGCTTTAGCTCCATCATAGTTTTTTTAAGGCCCATCCGTCTATCTCCACCCACAAATGTCACGTTGGATCGACTTCCATGCTTCTAAATTACCGATGCTCAGTTTGTGGGAATCTTCCAATGACTGACTAACAGAAAAAGTAGAAGGGATGAAATGTTTTCTCTTAATCAGTGGTTTGCCTTCTTTTATTGACTCTCTCACTTTCATTCTTGTTGTGAATTTCCTTCTGGTAGTCTCACATTTTGTCTTTCCATTCTTCCATCACACCCCCCGTCCCCGTTTTCTTCTTGTCAACACACATTACGTCCAGCAGGCCCAGTGGCAAATTAGCCCCCTCTGCCATCTGGGATCAATACAGAGTCTCATCTGCAACAGCCATAGCCTGACATTTTAATATCTGTAATTCAGACTATGTTATGCTTTCTGTCCTCCTACCAGACAGCCTGCTGTTTATTCTCCCTTTGAGTGACTGAAGCAAAACTGGGAACACAAACACACATTTATGGATGGCTATTTGTAATCATTTTTTACCGCCCCCGCAACCATAGTTCCCCTTCCTTCAAAACTCCAGCCAGTCAAAATAAGAATTCCTGGAAGCTCATGAAAACTTTTGAAGTGTTTCCATGTTGGAGATGCCGCTGATTCCGAGGCAAAAGTTTGAAACAACAACAACAGAGTATGGATCTTCATGGATATATTTCTAGAAAGGCATCTTTTAGGAGGAAGGAAGTTACCTCCACAATCTTAATCCTCAGGTCACTGCTTTGGCTTTAGAGTTGGATAAAACCCCAATTGGGTCTGGTTTCTTGGCTACGACAGGGAGGACCCTAAGGGGGAATTTGGTTTAGGCATTTATCTGGGAGATCCACCGATGATTGAGTTCTTCCCCCAATCTGCCTGCGGTACCCATACCCCCAGCCCACTAACACAAACACCCAACTGACGTGTTTAGACTAAATGACAAAACCCAGGCCCCCCCCTGTGTTCGAACTACGCTTCTTTCTCCATTCACCAGCGCCGCCGAGTAGCTCTGCAATTTGATTATGGTGATATTTAATCTAGATTGAAAGAGAAGAACTTTTCTCCCCCTAAAGCCTCTCGACCCGCTTGGACCGACCCACTCTGTGTGACCCAATCCTGTCCCCGTGCACCCTTTCCCAGAGGTAACCCTGTCCGATTTGATGAATGTCCACAGTTCGGTGGAAGAAAAAAAAATAAAAATTCAAGGGGTAAATTTGCCGTCCCAAAGGAAATGATATCATGAGCCATGACATTGTGGTTGGGGGGTGATGGAGGAACGGCACTTTGTTGAGACGCAGGCTGGAAAATGTACAGATGGCAGTCTGGAATGGTAGCGTGCTTATAGCCCATTAACAGCAGAGCCGACATCTTCCCTCAGCCACGCCAGCTACGTTCCACCATTACGGCGTGAAGCATCTTGTGGAGGACCGGGTCTAAGGCGGAGCCGTCTCCGTCTCTGTTTGGGGGGTTGCTGGCCAATTAATCATCTGCCGGGTTGTTTGAAAAGAGCTCCGGGCAGACTGTCGGCACCCATGTTGTTTGTGTGGACACTGGAGTTGTACTGTTCACGTTGTCATCAGATTACGTCTTTTTCTGAAAGATGTCATGCATTTGGATAGGTAGGAAATGGGTAACAGTAACCAGAGCCAGACTGTTTGTGTCATATTTTTGTAACAACTAAAATGAGCAAAAAAAGCATTCAAGGCTCTTGGAACGAGTAAATGTTTTAATCTACTTTCTCAGAATGTGAGAAATATTTTCAAACTATGATTGAAAGGGTTTTTTTTTTTTTCCTTCTACATAACAAAAGCAAAACTATATTCTGCTTTGACAACGTAAGTCTATAAAAGTTGTAGCTAGCAAAATTTTGTCCCTTCTCCTACCGCCGCAGGTCAGAGCAACCCGAAGAGGAGCGCCCGCCCAGCCACAGTTTGTCCAACTCCAAGCTAGGGCTGCAAGGGCTGGAGGAAGAGGAAGAGGAGGTGGAAGGGGATGACGAGGAGGAGGAAGAAGGCAGCCTGACGGAGAAGTCGCACGACGAGGCGCCGGAGTCTCCATCTCCAGTCACGACGGGAGTCTACGAGGAGGACGAGGAAGAGGAAGACACGGAGACGGCTCCGTTAGCTATGAGCTATGAACACACTCGCAGGTAGGTGTTTAGTAACCTAAGCAAAAACAAAACTGAACAAAACAAAGAATTCACCCTTAAGTTAGGCTCCATGGTTATTCTTTCAAGCACTGCAAAACAATAAGTTATACATGTCAATAAAATTTAATATAAAAAAAGCACCTTTGCATTGGTTTTATTCCAATTTATTCAACTACTAAACTGATATATACAGTGCTTTAAACTGTACATAACTGTACATGAGTAATATTTCTCACAAATGAAAAAAAACTTAAAAGTGTGGCCTGCATTTGTATTTTGCACACCTGAGTCAGTAGAACCACATTTGCTTCAGTAATAGCTGAAAGTATTTCAAACACGATTTCATCAGCCTTACATTTTTATGAAGTCTTTTTGCGGCCTCTCATTTTTTCATTTTCTTGTGTTGCCTTTCGTTTGTTTTCCCCACAGACGAGCATTTTGCAATTCGTCTAAAAACATCTGTTTTGGAATTGATTTGGGTATATTAAAGTAAAGATAGCTGAAAACACATGCCTGCCACACTTTTCAGATTTTTGCATACAAATAAATGTAGCAAGCTCTACTTTTTTTTCACGTTACAAATGTGCCTTATTTTGTGTTGGTTTAGTAGTACGTACAGTAGAATCCTCCGAAATGGCATATCCAGTATAATGTGACAAAATGTGGAAAAAGTGTAAGGGATATGAATTCGTTTATAAGGCATGGAGGAGGAGACGGGCTTGAATTTCAGATTCTCTTTAGCTTCACTTCCTCTTTTATTCATGTTAGGCCAGCTTCCTATCTTTCCCCTACAGCTTTTTATTACTTTGTCAGTTTGTCCCATCTGCCTTTCTAACCTTTAATTAACTGTACCTTTCTTCTGTTTATCTCCACCTTACCTTTCCCCATTTTACTTCCTGTTTGTAACATTTTCCCCTTCTGAAATTTCATTAATGCTCCTTCTGTATCATCCAAATCTTTGTCTTTTCCTCCTTTTACTCATCCATCCATCCATCCATCCATCCAATCCCTCCATACTGCTCCATCCTTTCATTCACCCCTGCGTTGGTGTGCAGGTGTATAGAGGAGGAGGGCTCTCTCTTGGATCTGGAGGGTCTGCCCAGCTTCCCTAAGAGCCTGGATGGTTTACGTAAAGCAGCCATTGATGAGCAGTCCTTTGACGTTAAAGACATATTTAACACTTCACTAGAGTCTGAGGCATTGAAAGAAACATTGTACAGGCAGGCTAAAACCCAGGTATGTTGCTGGATTTTGGGTTATCTGTTTAAAATAGGGATGGGACTTTGAGACCCTCAACATACACAAGTTTAATTTTCAACAAACGAAGTGTATACTATACCGTGTCATTTCCTGTCACAAGTGTTCATTGCATTGTGTATGATATTTCCTGGTTATTTATATCACATGTATTGTTTTTTTGTCACACTACAATGTTTCAGATCATAGTACAAGGCAGTTTCAACCACGCAAAACCTGTTTTACTAAACGCATTCAATCAAGTTTAAATTTGATCTCAGAGTAGGTTGTTCAGAAATCTTTCATTTTTAATTTTAGCCTTTTATGAGTTGTTGGTGTACCTTGGAACATTGTTCCACATGAGCTTAACTTATGGCCAAACATTCTCCTATTATTTTCTGATAGAGCAGAATTCATGGTTCTGTTAACTATGGCCATGAAGTCATGAAGGTCCTGAAGCAGCAAAGCCGTTTTCAACCATCACACAACCTCCTTCAGGTGTGACTCAGTCTGGGAATTGCATTTTGTTTTCCTGAAATGCTGTTAGTTTTTTTGCAGTAGATGACATGGGACCAAAAGGTTCCACTTTTGGCTTGTCAACCCACAAAATATTTTCTCGATAATTTTGGGATCATCAAGATTGACTAATCTAACATGGGCCGTTGTGCCCAGTCTCTATCTTATTGTTGAACCATGAAGACTCATCTTCTCTGTGACGAGTGTGGCCTGCAGATTTACTACGGAGTCCATTTGTCTAGGACAGGTCATCAATGAGCTGTTTGAGTAATTTTGTTTCAGCGTTTCCTCCAGTGTATTATAAGCCTGGCAGGCCACCAGGCTTTACTTGTGCCTTGTGCTAATTTTTCTTTTTCTTTTTTTTTTGGTTTGCATTTTTTAAGACTTTATAGTTGGTGTTCAAGTATTAATCTTCCAATCTTTCAATAACAAATAGTAATCAAGCGATATTTTCAAAATTTCTGTCAACTTTAAACATTTTTTAACTCAAAAACACAACGGGCTGCTGGATGAATAACTGCCCTAGCACCCAACCACCAGGCTTAGCACATTTTCTGGGGGAAACCTTGTGTTTGGTTTGCAACTCCTCAGAAAGTTCACCACTGTTTCATATTTCTCTTGCATTAGTGAATCATAGTTCTCAACGTGGCTTGCTAAATTTCCACAGAAGTAGAAATAACTTTGTAACCTTTTCCAATCACGTAGTTGTCTACAAAGTTGTTTTTTATCTGTTCTTAAATTTCTTTCTTTTTTTTTTGAGACTTTCTAGCCTGCTTCATATTTTTAGATAATTTCTATTTAAGTGGTTTCTTAATTCTGTGGGTCTTTTGTAATCCAGCCTGGTTGTGGTTTGTAACAATAAACCAAAAATAATGTGGTTAGTCAAATATAAATCAGGATTTTACAAGGGGCATTTATACATGTGTTAAATGTTTATATGAGAAACATCATTTGGAAATGTTTTGTTTTTACTAAAGTTATTTTTATCCGATATTAACATTAGTTTGATGATCTGGAACATATTAGTGTGACAAAAGGATTAGCAAAAGAAGCAGTCTTTAGGGTGGAAAACACATTATAAGAGTCCTTTATATGGCATCTATGAGCTGCAACACCTGCAACTTTTTGAAAAAGTACCAATTATAAAATTAAGAAAACTATTTTCCGTCATTTGTAAATAGATGCAGAGTTTTGTGAATTGACCCAGATGACCGAAGTGAATTATGTCAAATCATAAAGCACAAACATTAGTTATGTTTTAGGCTGCTGCATTTTCTTAGGTAGTTGTTCCTAAATTAGTCAGCAACATTTATCATTATACTCTTTTATATTATTTCATGAATGTCAAACACAATCTCTGGAAATGAGAAACTATGTGGGAAAGAGAGAGATTGCTAAACATGTGCATATAGGTGAACCTTGCAGATTTTCTCTTAATTGATATCCAACTGTTATTCCTTTGCAGGCTTATGCAATGATGCTGTCTCTCTCGGAGAACAACCCTTTGCACGCACCCTCTCAGAACTCTCTGGACGCTTGGCTGAGCATGGGAAGCGGACCGTCTGAGACGAGCAGCTTTCACCCACTCAACCATATCTAGGCAAAGAGAGGCCGAGGAAAGACGGAAGGAAAAGTAGGGGGAACATTTGGTCTCACAAACAGACAGAAACAAGAGACTGGCTGGACATCGGGAAGACGAGAAGGCCGTGAAGGATTTTATTGTCACACATTCAAGGCAGAGCAGATGAGTTTGCGCAGCTACGCCTGTGTTCACATGTTATGTGTTTGTGCGAGTACGACGGAGGAGGAGAGGGGGTGGAGGGGACGTGTCCCCTTGTGAGGTGTCCTGCAAGACTGTCTAAGAGAAAGCACTGCTAAGCTCCTGTTGATGTGAAGGACATGATGAATGCTTCTCCAGAGCATTGAAACTCTGCATCACTCTGATCCTCCCCCCAGTGCACAATGCTCCCTGCAGCATCACAGTCACCCTGTAAAACGGCTCCCTAAAAGACACTTACTGAACTGATAATGTCTCTAAAGTCTGTGCACAATGTCCGACGCAAGCATTGCAGCACTGGCACTGCATGTCCACCAGGTGGCACTGTTTCAGCAGAAATAGAGGACTCGTGAGTGATTCTCTCCAGGTTTTTTTTTTTTTCCTCCAGCAGTCATGGCGACTAATCTTGTTATATTTTTTTTGTTTTTTTGGGTTTTTCTTTTTACTTTTTTATTTAATTTCAGAATCAAAAGCACCAGACAAAATAAACGAATCCTCAGAACCAGTAGACTGTTGATTTTTCACTGATTACATGGAGAATGATGTGCAACGTTCAAATGTGATGATTTAATGAGCTATGTGGGCCAATAGTTATTAAAATTGGCTACTAAATTTGTTCATGTTGAAACTTAAATTATACTAAAAAAAAGTGTGTTCTTCTGTTTTGTTTATTGCATCATCAATTAAATGTATTTACTTTCTTTACTATAGATAACGCAGTATTGCTTCTCTTTAGGCACAAGAGTACTCAACTATTAATTTAATTACATTTAGAGAAGGACCAAATTTGCTGTCACATGATGTAAAAATGATAATATCCTAGACGTTCATATTCAGAGTGGTATGTGCCAAATAACCGCTAGAAGTCTTTTTTTTTCTTTGACAATCATTTCATTTCCAAGAGGCCTCACATTTGCTGTCACGTTTCTTTTTCCCTAGTAACATTATATGTTTAATTTCAGAAGTGTGTGCATGTATTTATTTCTATGTTGTTTTGTTGAGACTCAAGAAGAGAAAATGAAGAAACAAAAAAGGTCTTTTCATCCCTGTTTTTCTTGAAGAAGGAAAAAGATTCGCCTGTCAAAGCACAGGGGGAGATTCTGAATCTCTGGTTTTGACGGATTAGTGTGCCAAAATTAAAAGACCCCACGAGTTAGTTAGTTTATTTTTTTTTTTATTGTTATTATTTATAGTTAAATGCAAGTGTAGTTATTTTTAGAGTCCTGTTTGGCATTGGAACATAGTGGGCAGGTTAACCCTGGTTTTCCTTTTATTGTTTCACTCTAACAGTTAACTCAATATGCTGTTTTCTTTCCCTCTCTGCCTAGCGGCATAATTGTACAAATATCATTTTGAATGTCAGTTAAAGGGCATTACGTCATCATTACTGAATCTGGATTTCTTCCGCCGTCGGCTCATGTTATATTCTTTTTTCTTTTTTTTTTTTTTTGGGCATGCATTGCTTGCAGCGTATCCTGCAAGTTGTCATCTTAAAACAATTTTGTCTCAGGTTAGTTGTCTGGTCGGAAATTCTCACAACATCCAGTCAAAACGCCATGACGGTGACAAGTTCGCTGATTATATATGAAGAGATTTGACTCGTGATTGTTAAGGAACAGAGTGGTCATCCTGAAGTCTGTTGGTCAGACTTGTTAAACTCCATATTAATTGCTTTGAGACCCAATTCTGTTAACTCTGAGAAGACGGCTGTGTCATAGACAGCAGAAAACATTTATAGTTGGTACTTGAAGGCAGCTGGGTTTTAGCCTTATGGATCACTTTTCATCCCTTCTCGACTTTCATAATCAGGCCTGATGCTGTTTTCTTATTTTTTATTTTTTTATTTTTTTTATTAACAAGCACTTAAAGCAACTGGGACCAGGCCATCAACTGGATATAGTTTGGTCTTTTGGTTGAACTTAGATTCCAGATCCATTTTTTAAAAAAGCTGATTTGACTTTCAATAGATGAGCCAGCTGGACTCAACAAGGAGAGATGAAAATAAAACTAAAGCACTGTAATTTTTATTCACAACAGCAGGTGGTAGTGTGATGCTAGGACTGCTGCGTCATCTCATTTTCTTAAGACTAAAGTCTCTTTTATATATACATATATATAATTCTACTGAATGAAATTCCATTCATTGTAAACACATTATTTTTCAATTTGTGATTAGAAAATGTAAAGACTTGGGTCACTAAGGTTTTAGGTTGACTATGTGTAGTTATTCATGTCATGGACTACTGTAATAACCACGCGCTGTGCGAAGCAACTGAATTGAAAGCGTTGAAGTATTCCGTTTTGGCAACTTCACAAAATGTTCTGGTCACTGAAATATATTTTTTTTTCAGCGTAATAATACATGGTTGCTCTTTGCCCAACTGTTACAGAAGAAAGTCAAAAAAATAAAAATACACGGTTTCTTTTTAACTGTATAGTATTTTAAAGAATGAAAAACAATGGTGCATTTGTCTGAAGAAGAAAAAAAAACCTTTGAAAAATATGGGTTTTAATGGATGGTGCTTGTTTTGTTTAAAATCTGAGTTGTATATCGCCTCTGTTATGTTTATTGAAAACAAATGAAAAAAAAAAAGTTATCGTGCATGACGTGTTTAGCAGTCATAATGATGTCCATTTGTGAAACGTGTATCAATTCAAAAACAGAAAAAAAAAAGTAAGAGAAAAAAAATTGTAGATGCACTTATTGTACATGTGTTTAGGTTAGTAGGTTTGACTTCAAGTTCTGACTGCCTGGCAGATGTGTGGGCAGGTTCTGAAAGACATAGAAACGACTCACGGGAGAAGACCTAATGAAAAACAATAAAGGATTGTAGAATAATATTGAACAATTCTGGAATTGCAGTTCTTTTGATGCTTGTGATTATTGCAGATGTACTTTAGAGAAATTTCATTGAAAAGATATGACTCTGATGTTAATTCTGTAGAATAGCAATGTATACCAAATGTAATCTTTCCAATGCTATGAAGAATTTATACATGAAATTGATATGCAATAAAACCTGTGTGCTTTTTATGATTTGTGATGTATTTAATTCTAGAGTCTTAAAAGTAGCTGATAAACTACTTGGACAAGGGACTTTATTAAATACTTTAATTTAATTACGGTCTTTTGATTCAGAGGTAAACTGATTTAGAAATAAATGTCATATTGTGGAAGTACCTAATAAAGTTAGATCATCTAAGTACTATTTTTTTTAAGTCTGAGCTGGTCATACTTGTTTTCCTAAAAATCCAGCCACACTTTTGTAGAATTGTATAATTTTTATGGTTGGAAGCAAATGTAGCTATAAGAGTTAACAGCCTTTAAGCCTTTAAGGTTAAGGAGTTGTTCACAGGCTCACCAATTGTTTGGCACATCTTTAGTCTCTGGTTATTGTCTTTTACGTATATTTAAAAAGCTGCTGTCTCACCATTTCCTATCTTGCAATGCACACTAGGGTTTTGTGGGTCAAAAGGTCAGGAATTTAAAAACATTTTGTAGATTGCTAATTCTTGTCAAGTTTTTTAGTTGTGTGGGTTGCTTCTGACATGCTTCAAATGTCAAAGTTACTATGTACTGGAAATTTATATAAAAATGTCCTGCTGCTCTCCAGGTATGTTACTTGTCTGAGACAACTTGTTTTGTTCGGATGGTTTCACCAAAGGATTAACTGAGCTACTGGGTATTGAATAGCACTGTCAGTACGGTTTTCAGTTTTAAAAGTTTAGTTCAAACATGTCAGTCTTGCTTTAAAGCGATTTTATGTGTTTTCCTCATACTTGTACACAGATCAACCTTCTCTCCAGATCAAGCTCAGTGTAACCGTTGAGAAATCCAGCCCATTTTAGAGTTTTTTAATTCAATCAATATTAATGCAGTTTATTTCAAATTCAATCAAATCAAATCAAACATACAGCATGCAGTACAAAAATCCCACTGTTATAGTGTGAGTTATACTTTGGTGTACATGGTTTAAAATTAATATTTTGTCATTCTGATTATATAAAAGTTCTTTGCAGAAAACACCTTATGGTAATTTAATCTTAATACCACTGCCCCTTTTGTAAAGTGAATTTACTTTTTATTTGTGCCATTTTGTCTTCTGAACAGTATGCTTATCTTTTGTGTACATGTTACACTGCACTATAACACTATTACAAATCACTTAGCATGCATCATTGCACAAAGGAAAAAGTAGAAGACCACTGAACGTGGTATAATGCAACTGATCATCATAAATCCTTGAATGAGCCCTTTGAAGCAAATATACAACATCTCCAGCCTCTAACAGCAACGTGACAGTGTTAGCAGAGTTAGCGCCAAGAGCAGTTTGATGTTCATATGCCATGAAAATGTACTCTCCATTTTTGACCAGCACAGCACCTGAACCATGTGAAGAATGTCCATGTCCATAGATGTGGTAATTAAAGTGGTAGACACCCCTCACTGGAGCAGTGAAAAACCCTGTAGGAAATTTTATTTTACTTTAAAACCAATAATTCAGTCCACTCTGATGTTAATATTGCATAAATAAGTGTTTTGTTAATAAAATTGCAATACCTGTATTTGGGTTGTAGGCATTCCCAACATTTGAGACAACATTTTTGAAGATCAAAGACGTGTATGCATTGAAAGGTCCAATGTCCCTTCCACCTGAGTCCAGTAAGGAGGCTGAGAAGGCCACTTGTTTCACTGAAGGGGAAAAATATTGTTGTGTGCAACAGCTCTTGAGACAGTTATGAGTTTGATCCAGTGATATGACTACCAGAACCTGAACAAACCTTCTCCTTCTCTCTTCAGAACCTCCACCTGCTTTTGTGTTAAGTTTGTCCTGAAATTAATTTGCTCCAGTTCATCTCCCTGTGCTGAAATTAGAATGATAAAAGGTACTGAGAAGTAAATCAGTGAATTTACTGCAGGCAATGTTGTTTTATGGAAGATTTACCATTACCACAATTAATATAAAAAACTTTACCCTGGTACACCAAATGAAATATAGCTTAGACATTGTTAAGATGGAAGAGGAGCTTTATACTTCTCTTTGTTTTTAATATTGGATTTTAACACTGAAATATTTATAACGCAGATACCTTGGTACTCCAGCTTTAGCTTGTCCAACTCAATCTTTTGCGATTCCAACTCCTTCAGCTTAGCTTCTTGTGCTAAAATAGACAAAAAGACACAAAATGTTAACTAGTTTAATGCAAAATCTATAATAAACAAGACAAAATGTTAGTAAATCCAAATATCTTTTCAGAAAAGTACATTTTCATGGGCAAAAATAAATTCAAGATTTCTTATCAAACATAATTCTAAAGGTTATGATCATTTTGAGTAAATCATTTTTGTGACTTCTGGAACTTAAATGCAAATGTGGTCTTAGTGTTAGAAAATACATCGTTGTCTGTCTCATGTCTGTCGTTTGTGATCAACCGTAATTCTGTGTAAGGATTTTCCTACATGTGATGTGCCACACTTAATTTTGCTTTTGTACTTCTAATGGATGAAAAATAAATCACTGATGACAGGAATAACCTAGTTTCACTTTGAGCTCATGTTTACCATGTGTGCTGAAGCCACATGTAAGCTTTAACTAATTGTGTTTTCACATGTTGTAACCAAAGTCTCCAAAAACACAGAAAAAGTAGCTGCCAGCCACATCCCGACACTTGGCCTTGTTTCCCAGCATCCCTTTGAACTGCGTGAGAATTGAAGTGTGACACAGAAGGGATGAAGACTTCTGACGCTATAAAAGTGCATGGCAAAAACCCTCTTTTGTAAAATATAGAAATATCAACCTTTTTTCTAACATTTCTGCAGTATGTTGTACAAAGTTGCTGGTTTACTTGTGGTAAGACACTGTGACTAACTGGCTGAAAACAAAGCCTCAACATTCAGGTTTCCTCTAAACAAAGGTAGAAATTGTCGTGCATCATCATCATTCAAATCATATCTGTCCATTTAATCATAGTTATGAACCAAATTTCATCTGAATTCAAAAATGTTTCTTATTAGATCAAATGTTGCTATTTGATTAAAAACAATAAATGAATCAATTTCAAAGTCTATAGATATTTTAACTGCATTCCACCACTAAAATGTATAATAAAATAAATAGGAAAGTGTGCATCGTTATTGTTCAGTGTACATACGGTATATATAACATATATACCTTGGTATTGTTGCAGGAGCTCTGACTTTTTCCGCTCCAGTTCTTTAACCTTAGCTGATTGTGCTGAAGAAACACAGATAAGAACAGGAGCTTTGGTGAGTAAAACCATTTTCAAAGTCCATTTATTGGCAAAATACTATTTAAATAAACATGTCTGCTTAGACTTAGATATGTGATTCGACTTGCATGTCTGCTTATTTAAATACAAGTCCTCATGTAAGATAAGAAACAATATAAATTTCTTGTGAATTTGCATGATTGCATAATGTTATACCTTGGTACAATTGCTCCAGTTCTCTTGTCTTTGTTGCTTGGGCTAAAATAGAACCAAGAGTTGTTGATTGGTTCAAGTTTATTTAACGTGGTTTGGTAAAGTCAGTTTGTAAATGTGAATTATCTTACCTTCATTTTCTTTTTGTAAGTACTCCATGCCCACCTTCAGTCCTGCAACCGAAGCACTCACCTCTCTTAGAATAGCATGGATGTCATTTGAACAGACTTGCTGGTGGGTGAAAACAGTTCCTGGTTTTGTTTCTGGTGAGTCAAGTTGCTTTAAATGTTCAGCACCTTTAGGATCATTCTGTCCTTGAAGCTGAACTGTTGAAAAAGAACAGACTAGCAAAAGAAATAGAAACATCTTCTCTTTTCCTGAGCCTTAAGGCCTTGCGGTTCACATTTGAGGCTTAGAAGCTAACTCACGTCTTAAATATCTTTCCTTTATCTGCGATTGGTCAGGTAATCATTACAAGATGGGGGTTTTTTTCCACTCTATAAGATAATAATTTTATCATTTGATTTGTTATTTAAAAATTTAGCTTGCAACCATCAAACACACCATCTTCTAAACATAAAAATAAAATAAACATTTTAAAACATGTTTTGGAGGGGTAATACACATTATGTAGATTATACATATAGTAATGTTGATTAACATGCAGATTATGTTTCTGATAAGAGTTTGATTTCTTATTGTAAATGAATAAACCAGGATTAGGGAGCAAAGTTTATCTTGCATTTGCTTCCTCAATATATCGTCTGTGTGATTTATAAGGAAATGAAAACATCAATGGCTTTTGATCACCAAACGTCAGTGACCTCATTTACTGATTAAATGTGGTTCAAGCTCCATCACTAAAGCAGTGTGTGGATTTTCCATTTTCAAAGTTCTTTACGCTGCTCTGACGTCTTTCTCTGATTGGCCCTT
Organism: Alfaro cultratus; assembly: GCA_903066825.1. Taxonomy (NCBI): domain Eukaryota; kingdom Metazoa; phylum Chordata; class Actinopteri; order Cyprinodontiformes; family Poeciliidae; genus Alfaro; species Alfaro cultratus. Next base: position 50,341 of record CAEFZX010018413.1, read on the forward strand.
TAATTTTAAGTCCAAACTGCTGTATCCAATTTATCAGGTACTATATCACCCATTACTTTATGATCAGAATAAGTTTGAAATTTGCCCTGCATCACATCACTACTGCTTATACATATTTATACACAAACAGAAAAAGTACACATTATAAGATGAGCTGATGATGGCATTCCACATATTTATTTCAATAAAACGATATTACACTTAGATCATACTGTCAAAAACACACATGTATATGATTTGTTTTAATAAATCAAGACATGAAGACGATGCAACAGTATGGCTGAATTTAAAGGCATCACCCAAAAACACTTCAAGGAACAGTAAAAAGTAGTTTCGAATATGAGTGGTACAAATCTTGACCATGGCTGGAACATTCTGACTTTAGAGATGTACATTTTGGTTTCACTTGCAAACATTTTGCAGCATCAAATCTAGTGTAGGCTATTCATATCAAAAGCTCTGGGATGTTTAACTGAAACGTTGGGAAGGGACATTAATTATAAAGGAGGTTAAGGAAATTTTTTTGTACTAACAGATGAGGCAACAGACATTTATACCTAAATATTGTCGTAGAAGAGATGTTGACGCAATAAACAGTTTTAAAGTACTTTTGTGGATATTTTGTTGACACATTTACATATAGAGGAATTTCTCCTATTTCTCTAAGAAATTCCAGCATTTGTTACTACTTTACAATCAGTACTTCTGTACAGTATATTTTTTAACCTCAAAAGAAAAGAATTCACCAACATAATTTTCTTCACAATAAGCGTCAAGACAAAACACCATTCACAATTTGCAGTATTACTAAGCTTGATAAAAATAATATAGTTTGGTGCTCACATGGTGAAAAGCAGGTGACCACTGAAGGTGGTATGACGATTCTGGCTGTCATGAATCCTTGAATTTTGCCACTGACGTATAAACACAACATCGCCAACCTCTAAGAGTAACGTGGCGGCATTAGCAGCCGTAACTTGATGTGAAGGCTGGGTTTCAGTGGCAATGAAAATATGCTGTCCGTTCCTCACCAACACTGCAGATACCAAATGTGAAGGACTTCCTGGTCCAAATATGTAGAACTCAAAGTGGTAGGCTCCTCTCACTGGTGCAACAAAAAACCCTGTGGAACATTTTGTTAGTGCTATATATTTGTCAAAGCATTTATGAGAAGAGTGCAAATGAAAAATATATTGAAAAAATATACACATTTAGGTACCTGAATTTCGGTTGTAGGCATTTCCAATGTTTGTAACAACATTTCTGAACACCAGAGTTCTAAATGTGTTAAACGGTCCAAAAGTGTTTGAGCCCGAGTCCAATAAAGATGCTGAGAAAGCCACTCGTTTCACTGAAAGACAGTAAATTATTGGCATTTCAGCACTTGCTGATATCTTATAAACATATTTGTCTTCTTCTTCTGTTCTTCTTAAACTGACCTGGCTGGGATGTGAGGCTCCTGTCAAGGAGAGAGAAAAATCCCTACAACTACAAAGCAGTACAACTTTGTCTACCACAAGCTTGACTTGAGCAGCAAATCAGCTTTACATCTTTATACACTGCTCAAAAAAATAAAGGGAACACTCAAGTAACACATCCTAGATCTGAATGAATGAAATATTCTCATTGAATACTTTGTTCTGTACAAAGTTGAATGTGCTGACAAA
>CAEFZX010018427.1:0-15707 GCA_903066825.1 Alfaro cultratus
AACATCTTAAAACCTTTCTCCAGTTTATTGTTGGGGCTTCGGATCGATGTTCATTATTAATTGTTACCTTGGAAAAGCCCTGAAACACCCAGTAGAAAATGACATTTTCAATAGATCGGGAACAATCAAGCCGCTTTAACCCGAATGCGGAAGCTGAGCTGCAAAGAGCCCATTTGACACCTCTTCCTCATCTGCATTTGGGTCCAACTCCACCTCAACACAATCATGATAAACGCTTTTACCTGCTGATCATCTGTACCTGAACTAGGGCTGAAATGATTAATTAGATGTTATATATTTGTTTTTAAGGCTCCAAATTTATTTCTACATCTGAGCTAAGCTCCCTATACTAGCTATTGCTAACTTCTCTATTGGCTGCCTTAAAAGTGCTTGAATTACATTATCAGCTAGTTTGCATAACTGTCTAGCTACACATCTAAAAGGGAATGACAAAGTAAGTAAAATGAAGTGAAGTGAATGAACATTGTTTGAACAGCTCTGCTGATTAGCAGTGAGTGAACTCTAAGAGCCCTGGGTCTGGCTCAAAGAGAGACTGGTTTTAACTTAAGCACAGTTTTAAAAAAAAAGCAAAGACATTATGAAAAACAGAAAGAAAAGCAGCACCTGGCTGAGATTTCAAAGCTGAGTGCAGAATTTATAAAATTGAAAAATCAATCAGAGCGAAATCATCAACAAACCTCCACAGACACTTGTGGTTCTGTGTTTGTTTAAAGTTGCATTATTTAAAATGCATGATTTAAAAAAAAAATACCACCTACAAACCATTCAGAACTGCCAAATTACAGAGACTACATATTAAATGAAGAGATGTGTGGAAGCTGAGGGAAATGAGCCAAATCTTTAAAAAGATCCACATTTGGATGGTTTAAGTAATTTGGTTTTCAGATATAAGGTTAATTTTACACCTCATCGTATCTTTGTGCCGCTCCCACAATTATTATCAACTGACCAGCAAACACAGACAGGACACAAAGAACCTTCATGACTTGTGGAGGAATGAGTTAAAATCACCCCTGAACAATATATCTGACTGAACTCTTCATAAATGACACATCTTTAAGTTGTCATTGGCAAAAACAAAGTTTTTCTACAAAGTATTTAATTAAGAAATGCTGACATATTCAATGCTTATCTTATCCTCTGTAGATAAATTTCTAACTTGTTTAATCACCTTAGTTTTGAGGGCTTCGGACACATTATACTAGTAGAAATCAGACCTTCATTACCAAGGACAGCTGACTAGTTGTTGATTTTTCTGTTGAACGTAACACAAAATTATTTATGCCTATTTACAGATTGTTTTTTTAAACAATATATCTTTTTTAAAATGCAGTTTAGGCAGCTGAAATACTTATGCTACTTAACACACTACTACCAGTATTTGCAAAGCAGCTGTAACCCGCTAGAAAAGACAGCTATCTTTTTGTTATTTTATTAAAAGATTCTGTCAGTTTTGTCACTTTAATTGCTAAAAAATGGTTGCATTTACTATTGGCACTTAAAGCCAATTTAGTAAATAAATGTCAGGAGCGATCTCCTATTGGGTTCAATTACTGTCAATCAAAGCTGTTTCACACTTATGTCCCGCTATTGGCTGGATCAGGAAATGCAGATTTGTGATTGGGTGAGCAGAGTAAGTCCCGCCCTCAAAGTTGCGCACGCTACAGGAAAAGGCATAGCTGAGTGATTAAGTCGGTGCGTTAAAGTTATAAAAATGTTTAATTTATGATTTTTTCTTCACATTACTAATATGAAGACATTATGTGAAGCAAATGTCGCAGCCTTGATGATGGGAGCACCGAAAAAGCGGAGTTTTGATTCGCGACTTGGTGAGTTGAGTTAAGGCGGCTATTAGCAGCTAGCAGCTAGCCAAAATGGCGAACAGCTCGTGCTAACCAGCAAAGTTGAGTTGTAAAAATCAGAAGTACATTTTTTAATTTTTACGCGGCTTTTTACTGAAAGTAAACTGAAATGTATTTGCTGTTTTAATCATTAATGTGAAGCTATGTTGCTGCTTGAGTTTAGTATCTAATATTGCTTCCTTTTTTGAATAACCAAAGTGGTGATGTTGCTGGAAGGCAGTAATGTTGAAAAGGAAATTTGTTTGTTTCAAAATACATTTTTATAAAATTGATAAATGTAAATGTGCTTACCTCGGAATTTAAAGGTATTTTAATCGTTTTAAAGCTGTTTTATTTTTACAAAACCATTTTACAGCCATAATTAGTAATTAAAAAGTTTAATATTTAATAATATTTATTTTATAAATAAATGTATGATTATTGCACAGTGAGGAAATTTGCTATCCTGCTTCAATAGTGTTCTGTGGTTTTTATGACATCTTTTTCGGCAGCTAAGAGTGATGTATGTTCTTTTTGCTTGTGGCTAGATTGCTGTATTTTGTGTGGGTCAGGTTTTTGAGAGTCCTGGAAATGAAGTTTTCTGTAACGAGGGAGTGGCGAGCCAGACCAGCGCACATCACTTCCTTTTCTGAATGTGGTGAATCAGAACATCGTATGGAGGATTCATCGATGTGGTAGGACTGACTTTCAGAGCAAACTTTATACAGGAGCGTAATTCAGTTTCCTTGGTGCTGATTGGCTGTATCCTCAACATCGGAAATACAGAGGACTGGATGTTTTCCTCTGCGGTAGCTCTAACATATTTTCTATTGTGTATTGATGGATATTATTATGTATATTTAGTGTTTCAACTGCTAAAATAGGAAAATAAAAATGTTTATAGAGGGTATCTCTATGTTACCCCTTTACAAACACTAATTTCAATTAATCTTGCCTTAAAGCTGCAGTATGTAAATGTTTTTATTTTATTTTATTTTTTAAGTTGTTTTTTTTTACAGATTTGTTAAAACTGCCACTATGTCGTGGCTGCTTCTCCAAGTGCTACTATCAACTGCAGAAATGCTCTGCTTCTGGTCAAAACAGTGTATTTCTTCTGCATTCGGCTATCAGTCACCCTTGTGTACGATCTGATCAATTTGCTAAAGGTGGAGAAGCAACTATATTATATTATCGGTGACCATGCTGACATTTGTACACCACAGTGAACTTTGCACAGTAAGTAATGTTCAGCCCTTTCAATTTGAACCGGAGCCTGTTGTAATGGGAGACAGTGCAGGAATGGAAATGAAGACCAAACGCATTTCTGCTGTTCCTGCTTAGAAATAGCAGCCCAGCAGGAAAGAGTTCCAGTTTCAAAATCAAGCCAAGGTAAGCATCAGGATGAAAACATTTTCTCAAATATTTTACAATGTTTTTATAAGCTTAGTGATGCTTCATTTCACTTGAAGCATTCGTTCAATATCTACGTTTTGATTGGATTCATGTTAGCTCCTGCTGCTGATTTTAGCTCTTCATGATTTTAGCTATCTCAACAGATTTTAGCTCCCGCTATTGGTTTTAGTTCCCGCTACTTATGCTAGCTCTCGCTATTGATGTCGGCGTCCTCTACTGATGGTAGCATTTGCTATTTATGTTAGCTCCCGCTGTCGGTACTTGCTCCTGATAATGTTAGTTCCCGCTATAGATTTTCACTCCGCTATTGGTTTTATCTGCCGCTATTGATTTCAGCTTCTGCTAAAGATGTTAGCTGTCGCTATTGTTAATTTCCACTACTGATTTCAGCTCCGTCTAATGATATCATCCGCTAATGATGTTAGCCTCCGCTAATGATGTTAGCCTCTGCTAATGATGTTTGCTCCAGCTATCGATGTTAGCTAATGCTGTTGATGTTAGCTCCCGCTGTTTTACTTGCTCCTGATAATGTTAGTTTCTGCTGTAGGTTTTCACTCCGCTATTGGTTTTATCTGCCGCTATTTATTTCAGCTTCTGCTAAAGATGTTAGCTGTCGCTATTGTTGTTAATTTCCACTACTGATTTCAGCTCCCGCTAATGATGTTAGCCTCTGCTAATGATGTTAGCCTTCACTACTAATGTTAGCCTCTGCTAATGTTAACCTCCGCTAATGATGTTTACTCATGCTATCGATGTTAGCTCATGCTGTTGATGTTAGCTTCCGCTGTCGGTACTTGCTCCTGATATTAATGTTAGTTTCCGCTATAGGTTTTCACTCCGCTATTGGTTTTATCTGCCGCTATTGATTTCAGCTTCTGCTAAAGATGTTAGCTGTCGCTATTGTTNCCGCTATAGGTTTTCACTCCGCTATTGGTTTTATCTGCCGGTATTGATTTCAGCTTCTGCTAAAGATGTTAGCTGTCACTATTGTTGTTAATTTCCACTGCTGTTTTCAGCTCCCGCTAATGATGTTAGCCTTCGCTAAAGATGTTAGCCTCTGCTAATGATGTTTGCTCCAGCTATCGATGTTAGCTCATGCTATTGATGTTAGCTTCCGCTGTCGGTACTTACTCCTGATATTAATGTTAGTTCCCGCTATAGGTTTTCACTCCGCTATTGGTTTTATCTGCCGGTATTGATTTCAGCTTCTGCTAAAGATGTTAGCTGTCGCTATTGTTAATTTCCAATACTGATTTCAGGTCCCTCTAATGATGTCACCCGCTAATGATGTTAGCCTCTGCTAATGATATTAGCCTCTGCTAATAATGTTATCATCCGCTAATGATGTTAGCCTCCTCTAATGATGCTAGCCTCCGCTAATGATGTTTTCTCCAGCTATTGATGTTTGCTCATGTTAATGATGTTAGTTCCTGCTAATTGTGTCAGCTGTAGTTAATGTAGTAAACAGTAGCCGATCACGTTAACTTGTTTGCATATCCACAGGTATGTTGTGAGTAAGGGGGCATGAAAACATTGAAGCAGTTTTCATTCAGTGGTTTTGTTGCTGCCCTCAACAGTCTCCGACACCTTAACTACTTTTGTTTTTGTTTAGACTCCAGTCCAGTATGATCTACCTGTCCCAGCATTCATTGTGGGTGAAAAGAATGGTGATCCCAGTAAGTGAAAATCTTATAAATATGCAAAAAAAAAATTGAAGTAGTTGAGTTTTTATGTATCAGAAACAACAACTTTTACAGGAGGGGTCACCATCATGTTGCCCGCCGGAGCCCTTTTGCCCTAGGGGTCATTGTCAGTCGCCTGTGGAGCAAATTCTAAAAATAGCCATTGTCTGTATTAAATGTTTTTACTTTGAATAACATTGGTTTCTATTAAGATTTTTTTTAAAAGTCAACTATAAAAATGTTTAAAATAAGTTGCTTTATGTATAAAACTCTTTCCTATGGTTAAAGTTCAGAACTATGTGCAGACACCTGCAGGATATTATCGGAGGGCAGCAGCGCCTGCAGCTGTATGGCTGTCTGCGTATCAATCAGTCAATCAATCAAATTTTATTTGTATAGCACATTTCAGCAGCAAGGCATTTCAAAGTGCTATATATCATGTCAAACACAGAAACACAATGCGACATAGAATCAACAACAAAACATACTTTGAGATTTACTTTTAAGTAAAAGAGAAGGATTTCTGCAATTTTTTATTATCTAACCCTCTTTACTATTAACAAAATTGTGGAGAAAAAAAAAATTGTGCCAAAACATCTTGTACGTGGTCAGTGTGAGTCTGTGGGGGTCAAAGGGCACGTCAAAGCCTAAATCTTATTGGTCAGTTTGCTTTTGTTTATTTGGCGGCTTGTCGCTTTTAGGATCAAACTTTGCTCATTCATTTTTAGCTTACAGTAAAACTGCAAGCCGTGAAATAAACAAGCAAACTGACGATAACATTTAGGCTTTGGCGTGCCCACCGACCCACCACAGACTCTCACTGATGTGAAAACAAGATGTTTTGACACAACAGGTCATTTTATTTAAAGGAAAATCTCAAGGTACTCAATGCGTACAGCAGTACAGCTGCAGTTGCTACTGCAACAATCCATACTCTGGGCAATTTAGAATCACACAGAAGAACTCCAAAAGGGAATCAAACTTAAAACACTGGCAGCATGTAACCTTATGTATGTAACATTGTTATAAAGGCTGAGCCAAGAAAATGTATGTATCAAACAAGTAGCCCTTCGTGTTACACTGTAACTGTGAAGTAGCTCCCAGTCTCAAAAAGGTTGGTGACCCCTGTTTTATGGTATTAGGAAAATTGCCTCATACTTAGTCAATGTGTTCAGCTAGTCACAGATCCCTTTAAAAAATGTAAAATGAGGAAAACCCATCAGAGCAAACTTGAGATTACTGGAAAACATCATCCTGATGGACCAAACTTGGTGGCTTTTTAATTTTAAAAACCATACTGCTTAATGATTAAAAATGAATTGGCAATAGCATTTGTCAAATTAATGTTGAGGTCCTGCAAAGCATCCAGTATACTGATAAACTTTTTATTTATGCCTAAAAGCTATTAAACAGCACTCCGGTATGTTTCTATCATGTCCATTTCAGCCCTGAGTTCTTTTGATTCCTCTGAAGGACCATTTAACAACATCCATCTACGCTGTCTTTAAAGAACTGTAAACAAAAGACGGGCTTTCATTGATGAATGCAATAATAAGACAAGATGAGGATGAAAGAGACAAAGTGAACTCCAGCAATCAAACACCAGCATTCCTGCAAAAACCAGTACCCACCTACATTTACCAATGACAATCCTCCTGTTTGAAATAATGCATGTGACGCAAGGTTAAGTTATATCAAACCATTTAATATTCAAGTAATCTGAGTGAAAAAAACATTTATTACATGATGCTCATGGCATGCAGAGATGTTTGTAAGTTTGGATACACTGGACAAATTGGGAGATTTTAAGTAAGCTAACGTGTCCACTTTTTATCTCTGGTGGAGATCTGGTGACTTGAGTTCATTTGAGTTAAAGAACTCATCATCCTGATTAAAAAATCAGGAAGAAAATACTCAGGCCAGCCCATCTTGTACCACCACCATGCTACATTCAAAGTTACTGAAGTCCCTTTTCTTGCTCATTCTGATTCCCAGTCTCAACTTAAGCAAGTTGTACATGTCTAGAGGTCTAAAATCAACAGAATGCTGCTGTCATTAGCTGATTAACAGGTGTACCTGATAATTACCCATTTTAAACAAATTTACAGATTTTCATTCAACAAACACACAAAAAGATAAATTATGTTCAGTAGCTTCTCTACAATTTTGACGTTTATCATCAATAGGTTGTTTACTGTTGCCCTTAAGCATTTTATTGATCATGTCTGTATTTTATCCCTGAAATTAACTTGTTATAATATGGCATTTATTTCTGTGGAAACGCAACATTTGAAACAAATGTCATTATTCCGTGGGAAACAATGTATATTTCACTCAGTGAATATGAAGTTCACTACCGAGTCCTATGAGGAGCTTTGGTCCACATTCAGAGAGCTGTCTGAGGTGCAAATGCAACTACGACTTCCCAGTTACCAGCTTGTCACAGATTTCAACTATTAAGATTTGCTTTTTGTTGTTTTAGAGTGAGCATGGGTGAAATTTAAGGTGTTCCGTGTCACAGCAGCCTGATATTGTTTCAGGTGCAGATCGGCTGATGTAGTGAGATGCAGTTGATTAAATAACCTAGGTAGCTCAGTGGCATCAAATCACAATTTCATGCTATTGGGCTCTTTAGAGGTTCACAGCAGTCAATCACAAAAAGTTTGGTGCAAATCGGATGATGCATGTATGATTTAGAGACGACCGTATGGATACGGCGAGGGATTGAAATTCACTATTCGGCCATTCCCACATGGTTCAGCCAGCAGCTATCGTTGACAGAAGTCATCATCATGCCATTTTATGTCACTTGGAACAGGTTTAAACCTATATGAATCAAAGAGTAAAAGTAAGACGTCCAGCAGAAAATACAGGTGACTTCCTGCTGGAAGTGGGCAGGGCTAATGTGATGTCATCAATTAATCATGTGAATGTGATGAGGGCCGGTCTGTAATGAGACATAGAAAGTTTGATGCATCTTACCTTGCATGTAGAAGTTATTGCACCTTGGTGTTTCATGGTCGTCGTACGTTGTCGGGGAGCGCTGCTGAACGCACTAATACGTAGCGCCTGGCGGATGGGTGCGGGAACTGCGCGAGAGCGTCTTCGGCGGCGAGTGGGTGGCGTCACCGGAGCTCCCATGGTCGCCACAAGGCCAGAGCGGCGTTGATCTGTGAGGGCCGTTTGAGGCTGCTTGCAGTTTTATTTAAATATGTTATCCTACTTGTCACCAAAAATATGTAGGATTAGGTTTTTTTTTTTTTTTTATTTTCAGAATTTGGTCAGAATAAAATCCTGCAAGACTTACATGTTCTCACATTCTGCAGAAAGTGTTTCTATGGACTGCCACCTTCACTTTGATGCAGTTTTGTTCACACAGCTCTCATATTTTCCAAAGATAAAAACATTCCAAACCCTCTCATTTGTACACCATTAACCTGTAGTTGCAGCTTTTGTGGTTTGAGTTTCTTCTCGACTTCATTACTCCATTGGATCTGAAGCTACAGTCCCTGTATTTTATACATTTTTCCCCATTTTATTTTTATCTGCTTTAATTTCTCAGCAATTACTGTTTTGATGACTTGGCCTAAACGTTGTTTAATTTCTTTGCCTTTCTGTATTTCTTTATTGAGTAAGATTTTTTTTCCCTCTTTGTAGTTGCATGAAAGTGGTGAAGTTTTTTTGTACACGCGACCTTCTTTTCCTCAGTCTTTTGTTCTGAGCCTTGATTCAGAAAAGCCAATTAGTGCTTTGTGACTTTTTACTTTTACTCTGAAGAAACTGCTGCTGCAGTGAAGATATTCAGCCTTTGACTATAGAAGTATGTGTTCAGTTTAAATCCTTATTTTGTAAACTTACAAGAGATCCAACTAATCATTAGATCAGAGCAGTGGAAGGGCATTAGGGAAGAACCAAATGTGGGCTTAATATCCCAGGGCACATACCAAGACCTCAATCCGAACCTGGACATCTAAACATAAGCCCCTACCAATTAAACTGCTAATAGCTATAATTATAAGTTAAAGTACCAAAAGAAACTGGAACACAATTTTTGAACAGTCAACAGATATTAAAAATAAACAACTGGTCATTTGAAATTTGACTTTACATTACAAATTAAAACAATGAATGTGATTGACCTCCAGACAGCTCTAGACTAATTAAACATGGAGATCACCCCTGCTTATATGTGGGAGAAGTCTGGGTTATGTTTACATTCATATGCTTCTCATACACACCTAAATATCAGGTTTGCTATCATGCATATCCATCTCTATACCTCCCCTCTGTATAATCCTCTCATGTAATCTGGTATGAATTAATTTCTGGTCTTATTAGGCTAAAAATATACAAGAGAAATCCATGTGGCTGCTCAGAAATCCTTGAAGCATTGGCAGGTTCATTTGATTGCACCAGGAGCAATTATTTTTTTTCTTATTATTTCTGTATGTGTCTATATTTGTTTATCTATATAAAAGTTCTTAAATCAGAATCACAATTTTCAAATAAAAAAAATTGTCTGAGGGATAAATTAATTCACTTTCCACTGATTGATCTTTATCACATAAAAAAAATCTGGGATATTTTTGTGATTTGCTTTCTGCAGGCTTACAGCATCATTAGTAATCTTGTTCCCCCTGAAGTCTATAGAATGCCAATAAATTGCCTTGGTGTATTGAAAGCATTTATTTGCTGACATGATCATGTTTCTCTACATTGTTTTCCTTTAGAAAACTGCAACAAACTATTGCTTTTAGCAAAGCACAAAAATACATCTTCAATGAAAAGATCAATTGTGAATTTAGTTTTAAGGCACATTTCAAACTCAAGGCCCGGGGGCCAAATCTGGCCCACCATAGCTTTTTATATGGCCCTCTAGACTCTAAAGGGACGGATAAATAGAACCGTCAAGATAACGGTGTGCTTAAGAATTATTTTATCAATCAAATCACAACTGTTATCTGCCAAATTACATCAATCAGTCCCTCCACTTTTTGCAAATTATTGTGTAAATTCACACAAAGTCAACAAGTCCCTGCAATTGTTTGTGCCAATAATTGAGTTTATTGCAGAATTTTCACAAAAATAGATCCAAGATACTTTTTATTTCCACTTGCAGATGTATAGACGTTTCTTACTACTATGAGTAATGAGTAATAAAAAGTTGCATTTCCCATCATACATAAGTGCAAAAATTTCATAAGTAGTACCACCAATACTTTGATTTTTATTGTCAATCTCCCAAAACCAAAATTACAAAATATTGCAATGTTATTTGCAATCACAAAACTGCAAATAATATTGAATAAATAATATTCAGTATTATTTCATTTTAAGAATTTAGTTTTATTTTAACAGTTTGTGTTAATGTGTTCTGAGGTCTGTAATTAGTCACCTCTGGCTCACAGTTGTTACATGGTGATAAACATACAACCAACATAAAACAAGCATCCTTCCATTTTCTGTCATGCATTAAAAGCAGCCATTAGACAAGAGATAGGGTATCCCCTAAACATGTGACCAATACACATGACATTATTAAAACATCTTTTTCATGTAGAGATAAAGTGGAAAATTATGTAACATATCTTTTTGACTTTTCAGAGCTGCTGATTATGACTTCATTATCAGTTTTATGTAGTACATGGCTGCAAAGCCCGGCTAAATTAACAACCAGCCATGGTCCTTGGGATTCCTGGAGCTGTGAAAGCTGTTGGCTTACTGGAGGAAAATAACTTTGATATTCATGCCCCCCTTTTAAAGCCCAGAATAAGCTTGAATGCTCAAAACCTCAAGGTGGTATCAGTGTACTCTTCTCATTCTGAGTCACAAGTGTTCTCTGCATAGTTTTCCCATTCTTGAGAAAGTCTAATCAGAGGTTGGGGTTTATTCCATCATAGAAAAGTTATTCTTACATAAGCTTGTTGAATTCCCATCAGTCTCCATAAGCTCATGCTGTACAATATTATTATTAATCTGATAACAAATCTACAATGTAGAGCAGACTGTGCTGCAAGCAAGTTTTCACTGGTTTCAGAAACTAATTATTTAGCCGACTTTGTGGTGCAGTGATCTGCACTGTCACTTCACTAGAAGGTTGTTAGTTTTTCAGCTGGAGCAACTCTGTGTTATTTACTATAGTCAGGGTTATCCTGACAGTTATGCAGGCCAGATTATTTTACCAAAAGTTCAATTTCAACTCATAAAATGCTACTGACTAAGAAGTGGGTGGTTTTGATAGTGAAACCTAACAGTTTTTATGTAAACATAGTGAAGTTATGCTGGTTTGTTATCTGAGTGGTATTCAAAAAATATCTGTTTTGTCTTCTATGTATAAGCAAAGCCAATAATCTTAATGATGGCTTGAACTTGGATGTGAGGTAAAGACAAAACTAGCTCAGGTAAAAGTCAAAGTGAGCCTGGCTGGTATTTATCTGAGGAACAGGGAGGGAAGGAGGACAGTCTGGTACAAGGTAGATTACTTCCAAAGTTGAGGGGGAGATTTGAAAAGGATTTCAGATATGAAATGAGTTAGAAATGCTAACCTTTAAACCGCAGAGTGCTATGAGCTGTTGGTCTGCATATAATTAAACCAAAGAACAAAGCACAGTTGCTTCTGATCCATCTGCTCTGATCTATGACCTATCCGCCCACCTCCTCAGTCTGTGGTGTCTCTTTAGAGACACAGCTCTGATTGATTTCTACCTGCTGATGCTTTCTGGCAGCAAAACAAAAAACCTGCAAAAGATTATTCCCTGACACCTTAGAAAACTGTACGTCAAGGTCTTTGGGAAATTAAGATAACCCCAGTTCCTTTTTAAAAAAAACTTCATATAGTGTCTTCTTTAATAACATATATGATCTGTGTTTAGTGAAAGTAGAGAGAGAAAATTTCAAATTTCCTTTTGTTTGAAGGCTTTGCCCACACAGATGTAGTGAATAATAACAGTGAGTCATTAAATGTTGTGATTGAGAAGACAACTTAATAAGATTTGCATATCAGTTATATTATTAGTCTTATCTATAATCAACTCATAAGAAGGAAATGTTTTAATTATAGTCTTCATTTCATATTTCTCAGAAAGGATTCAATATATTTTACTACAAAATGTTTATTCTCCAAATCACTGTATTAACAATTTAATAAAAAATTGAATTAGATACTGATCTCATTAGTATTCTCACTACTATAATAAAAGTATTAAGAGAAAAATTGCACATAGACACAAAATCAGTATACTTAAAGGCAAAAACCCAAGAACCGACAATATTCAGAGACATGTCAGCAGATTAACAACATCTGTATCACACAATGTCAAACTCTCAGCGTGGTGTTTCACTGTGGGGCGCCGTTTGTAGTTACAAGAAGTTACCAGCAAAAATTGGAGTTATGTAGAAAAAATGGGAATATTTAGTCTTCAAACTAAATATCTTTCTGGAAACTAAATAGTTAGCAAGGTAACTATTTAGTTTGAGGCTAAATATCTAGCTTTCTAACTACTTAGTGTGGCGCTAAATATTTAGTTTAAAAAATATTTGAAACTAAATGTTTACGTGTCACTCTAACTTATTTGTAAAAGCAAAATGAAGGATGCAGTGAAGGAGTGGCAAAGTCACTTTGACTCCATTGTCACTCTGCCTTGCAAAGCAGAATAATAGATCATGAAGATCCTTTGCAGACCTATAGATTGAAATAGAAGTCACTGAATATCTGAAATGAAAATAGAAAAAGATTCCCACCCTAATTAAAGAGGTCAGACAGTTCAGAAACTGTAGATACTACCTAGTCATGTTAAACTTTAGTTGGACCCAAAATCATACAGAACCGGAGGAAATAGAGTTCTAACCATAAAAACTGAAAACTTAAAGGTAACCAGATTGAAAGTTATAGAAGAATCCAACTAAGAACCACACAAGTTAGGAACTTGTAGAGGTGGAAATGACATGAGAACCAGATGAGCTAATCATAGATGTGGAACAACTGTGGTAGAATGAAACGGAAACTGTGGAGTGAGGACTCATTCACACAAAAACATAGGATCACCACACTGACCAACCCATGGACTCGATTCACTCCCCTCTGACTCCAAACTAACCCTCTTCAACCATTCAGATCATTCAAGCATTAGTTTTTCCATACATGTGGGTCAGAAGATTGCTGAAAACCATAACATTGATTAACACATCATATATATGCTTACATCTATGTGCCAGATTCATAAGAAGAGGCAGTATAAACTTTAATAGTCTGAGTTTTAGACTGTGAAGTTTTCTCTAACACCATCATTTTCACAGCTGGTGAGGCACCATGCTCTTTCTGAGATGACACCTTCCCACTCAGAGCTGGTCATCCTTATAATTGTTTGGACCTCTGCTCATTCACCTTGGATAAGGTGGCAAAGCTGGTGTAATGAGACTGAAGAAGAATAAATGAGAATTGAAGGAGAATGCTTCTCTCCAATACTTATATTAAACCTACACCTATCTTGAGGGAAGGATTAAATGAATTAAAAGAATATAATAATTATAGTTTAACATGATTCAAATCAACACCTAAATATCAAATCAACATTTACAGATTAATTTTCCTGCCAGATGTTTCTTACAGGTTATCAGAAACAATAACTCCGTCCATGTAGTTAATGTTCAGTTGTATTTACAAATGAATGTGAGCAGCATTTCCTCATGTCTACATCAGTTCTGGGTACAGGTAGCAGGAATAAAACAACCTTTCACTCTTCACTGATAGACATTGATTGGTTGACACCACTGGAAGCAGTATGAAAATACCCAGCCAGGCTGCAGGAGCCCTCCGTCCAGATCCACTACTGAGCAAGAACGAGATGTTAACTTGATCATTAACCTCTGAGCTGCATTGTTCTAGTCTAAACTATGAGGATGCATCAGCTATTCTATGTGTAATAATCACGTAGAAGTAGAACAAATTGCTGTTTCTTCCTTAAGTATTTCAAATGTAATGGAAATTATGAATTACAGTGCACCACCGCCTATTCACATGCTTTTCTATGGAACTCAAGATTATTCATTAATTTTTTTTCATCAATCAAATCTGAATTATTCAAAAGATAATATATCTGCAGAAGCTGAAATACCTAGGTTCAATTCTACTTAAACTATTGGCAAAGCAATCAATCCAAGAGTGCCACTTATTTTCCTCACCACTGATTGACTGAACTCCCAAAAGTGAGAAAATGTCTCGTTTTAGCAAGTTTTATGTCTCTTTAAAATATTAAAGTTTCTTGATGTAATGAGATTCTTATGAATTTATTTTCAAGCTTTCCAGGTAAACGCTTCCATATAAAGTTACAGTAATGGCGACTGAGTTTTAATACTCCTAAAGACTTTACAAGACATCTTGGTGCAAATAAATGAAGTTATTTTATAAACCTGATCTGAATAACAATTGTAGAAACAATGGCAGTTTAGATTTGCCATCTACAAGACTTAATGTCTTTTCTAGGCCACATTAGTGAGGTCACCATTCTCCATAAAGAGGCAAATGATCCCACACTTTGAACATGAACGTTGTTTCTACTGAGGAGCTGCAGGAGTTGCCTCATGCAAGCAGGACTGTAAGTTATTGTGGTGAATCAACCGTGGAGAGATTTCAGAACAACATCAACAATTTGCCCTTCTCCCCCAGAGCCAAAATAAAGTCTGTGCTGAACGGGTCGATATTTTTTACCAAGATAAAAGCCTTCAACAGTTACTTTTCCCAGAATGAAGTGCTCCCTGCTCCGCCGCCTTCCTCCTTCCCCTGGTACATCTTTTAGACATAATAGGTGGCCATATTTCTGCAAGGTCTTTTAGCGCAGCTCATGTGAGCTCTTCAGCTCTGAGACTGTTTCTATTTCTATCCCATTCATTGCCTACGGACCATCATGAACACTCAAATTTGTCCCTCTCTCTTCCTCCCCTTCAGCCCCAGTCTCCTTGCCTTTCTTTCTGGTTGCTGTGGGCTGTTACCTGCAGAAAACCCCCCAACTTCCTTCCCCACGGTGACAATAGTAATTTGGCCAGTTCCACATTGCATCTTGAGTTCTGATTACCATTACCGAATGGTTTGACTTTTTGATCTGGTATCTACCACACCAAAACTAACTGAAAATATGTGCACCCTTTAAATTTTTATGCTTTACTTTTTTCTTTGTCTACTGGTACTTCCATGAATATTTTATTAACCATACAAAGAACTGCAGATTTCTAAAGCATTCTGTTAGTGATACACAATCATTTCATGTCTGGAAGGCATTATGTATTAATAATGCTCTTTCTGCAGAGTTGTGTATGGAATGTTTTGTCTTTAAAATAAACAAAATAGATGTTCTTGTAACATGACCATAAACAGTCCGCGATTTTGGGTGTTCTCGCAAAATGAACAAATCCTTAATATTTTTGTGCTAATGCTTACAAGTTTTCTGCAAAAATGGTGCAAAACATTGGGTTTAGGTGATACTGATCTCACCTGCAGGTGGAGGTAGTTCTTCTACTACTCTGCTGCCTCATTCTTACTTGATGTCGAGTTATGGTCTGTGATCGATGTGGCGAGTAACAAAATTGATCTTAAGTTCTTTAAAGAATAAAAATGTGTCCATTTTTCCTTAGTTTAATTTTTCTCATCTTTTTTCTTCCATATACAGTCCAGACCAAAGGTTTGGACACACCTTCTCATTCAATGAGTTTCCTTTATTTTCATGACTATTGACATTGTAGATTCACACTGAAGGCA
>CAEFZX010018428.1:0-29116 GCA_903066825.1 Alfaro cultratus
AACCACTGCGCATGTCTTGGAGCGCCGCATCATTGGATGATGATTGGATTTTACAGCGCCACGTTAAGTCCCTGAACGTCACATTTTAACGGAAAAAAAAAACGCAATCCGACTTGAACGTAACGAGTAACGCGTCGGTTTTATAGAAATGTAGTGAAGTAGAAAGTACAGATACTTACTGTGAAATGTAGTGGAGTAAAAGTCGAAAGTATCCATTATTAAATCTACTTAAGTAAAGTACAGATACACGAAAATTTTACTTAAGTACAGTAACGAAGTATTTGTACTTCGTTACTTCACAACACTGGTTTTTACTGAGCCCATATGAAAAGGTCACATGTAGGAAAACTTTCTGCGTTGCTCATTAAAGACTAAACAAACGATGCCTTTTAAGTTAAATCATGTTTTATGATGTTTATTTGTAACGCAGAGTCGCCTTCAAGGAGAAGTAAAATTAAGACATAATTTTTACTACATAGTCTGGAAGATTTGGTTCGATTGGGGACAAAAATTGCAATATTTTGCTACATTTTCACTGCATTGTGTCAAACAAACAAAACCCTTTGAGAAACCTGTTTCCCTCCTCGCCTCTGGGGGCGCTGCACCAAGATCCACTGAAGGAAATGACATATAAATCTCAGAAGAAGAGACAGAGCACAACTTCTATCTTTGCAAAATGTAAACAAAAATGGAGATTTTATCGGTTGTAGGATTTCTCTTTTGTCTTTGGTAAAAACCATGAGCCATTTCTCCCGCTAGCGCTAGTTAGCCTGTTTGTTTTGGTTGTATTTACCCAGAATGCCTTGTGCTGTAGTCCACTTCCTGATTTGGAGCGGTTTCTGGTCTGCTGGTCGTTCATATGAATTCGAACCACACCAGAGTTCACTTTAACCAAAATGAGGCCGAGGTTTGTAGGTGAACTACAGTTCGGTTTTTGGTCTGCATTTTGGCAAAAGGCCACAATCAAATCAAATTCTGTTGCTGATAATACAACTAATATGTCTTTAAGCCATCAGCTGTCTGACTACTGACCTTAAATCATTGTTTTGACCAACTGTTGGGTATCGTTCTATTTGAAACTACCAATAATGTCACCTGAAGTCAGCTTAAGTTATGCTAGCTCCTATGTAGCTAGAATGTCTAGATACATAGACATAGGGAGCTAGTACCCATTATGGAAATGCTAGCTACATAGTCATAGCAACCATATCTATGTAGCCAGCATGACTAGCTACATAGGAGCTAGCAGATATTGCTAGAAATTGTTAACTTGACCATTTACAATAATTTACCTGTTACTTTAAGTTAGTATTTGTATTTACTCTCACCATTTGATGTTTGGGCTTTTTTTTTTTAAAGTCAAGCTGAAAGTTTGATGTTAAATCTACATGGAAAAGGAAATGACAAATATTCACTGTCATATTTGTTGACACTTTCTTCTTGATGTTTGGCTACAACAATAAATCGTGGCTCAAACAAATCATGAACAACGATTTCAGTTAAAGGTTTTGACAACAGGTTTCGTCCAGTAGGGGACGCTACACAGTAATTTTAGAGCATCTTCAACTCAAATCCACTTCTAAACTAATTAAACAAATCAACTGAATGAGTGTTTAAGCAGCCGCAAATTGAAGGAGGAAGTTTCACATTTAAATACATAATATGTAAAAAAGTCAGGAAAACTTGACATAATTATAGATGAAAACATTCATATTATCCAGTATTTAAAGGGAAATGAGTTGATGATTAAGTTCAAATGCAGCAAAAGGAGGCTAACGTAGGAGATCCAGCCTCCAGAGATTAAAGTAAACAGCTCCGACTGACTGGGTTTTCCTTTTGAAACAGGAAAACTCTCAGTGTTTACAGTAATCCTTTGACTCATTGTTCCATTTTCCACACTTCCTCCATCAACTGGCTGAAGGTAATTGGCCTTCCATCTCCTAATTGCTCAGCGCCTGGCACTGCCAACTATTTATAACAGAGAAATACTCTCACTTAGAACTTTTTAATGAAGGAAAACAAACTGCAAGACGGGAACATAACTCGTTTAAATTTGTCAAATTAGGATTAAACTTTAATGATGCCACAGCCTTCCAAATGGGACCTAGCTATAATAAAAATAAAACCCTTAATTACCCCATTCTTATCTGGGGGTTCAGCACTCGCTGAGTTTCTCTGTGCTTGTATTCAGTTACACCACAAACTGGACTTCACCAGTTTTTTTAGTAATTAGTAATGGTGGTATTTCTCATTAATCTTCTCCGAAGTAAAGAAGCATTTTGGAGGCCTAAACATATCTGAAAATAAAACAAATTATGCACACGCCTCAATTATTAGTGAAATGTATGTATTTAAATGGACCTGAAAAGGTTCCACTGGCCTATCTCAAATATTGTAATGTAGCCTAGACATTTGAAAATTGGTACACAAAAATAACTCTCCAAAAGAAGAACAAAGAAAACTATCAGTCCCAAAAAACAACAACTGTCGGCCATTTTGTGTCAATGGTAGTTTGGTAAAAACAAGCCCCTGTTCTGTTTGCTTGGTATAGCAGGTTTGGATGGTTGACTATTGATAAATGATTGCTTCCTGGATGCCTGGACTCTGTTCAAGTTTTAAATCTTATTTTGCTCAATCGGTAACATTTGGCCGTGGTGTTTGTAATGACCAGCTTTGTTCACTTCCTCAGCTGCCATTGCTGAAACTGCAACCAGATTACACACTACAATTCTAACAGAAAATCAACATTTTTGATCCTAGCTCATCCTTTTGTTTGAATTCAACTGAAGAAATCAAGCTGAATGGGAGAAACCCAAGATGGAAAAGTGAAGGGAGATGAGAATCAAGCAGAATTGCGCGGAGATTCTTTGGTTTTTCATCCAAAATGGAGAGCAACTTAACCAGAACTGTTTCATTTCAGGAAGTATTTTCCTTGATGAACTTCATGCTTTTTATGCATCCAGTAAACGGTTTACTGGAGTTCCACAAGGTTCTGTGCTTGGTCCAACGATCTTTACATTATATTAATCTTAATTAATTAAACTGAATCAAAATTAAAGGTTTGTAAAGTTATTGCTAAACAATGTTAAATATTCATGAATATTCATGCAAGATAATCCCATTTATCTTCTGAATCATGAAGGTATCATGGCATCCTTTAGTGCAATTAATCTGTTTTTACAAGTTTCTCCTGATATTTTCCAGGTTCATAAGTAAACATGGAGAAATCTGCTCCGGGTCGGGCAGCTCTTTAAAGCTCTGAAGGAGCTTCATCCGTATTGTTTCCCGGAGCCCCAACGTTGACAATGCACCTCAGGCAGACAAAGCCTAACGCGTTCTCCAGATGTAAACAACCCAGCGCTTCCTGATGGCGTCAGTGTAATCCTAAAGTCAAACGAGAGTCGTCTCTATAAATACCTGAAACTCAAGGAAGGAAGCATTTCCTGGTTCCACATTGCTGCTCAAAAAACACTATCAACTAGTCCGAATTTATTTTCAGAGACTTTAAAATTGACTTTACTTATTGTTTCTGTTGTTTGGTTTATTTTGATTATTTAAAATATCTTCCAGTTCCAGGGTTAACTGTCCATTACAATTTAAAGTTTACTGATATTTGAGAATGTGTTCTTGCATTATCATTACCATTATACTAATTGAAAATGGTCTCAAAACAACAATATAATCATTTATCGTAATAACTTCTGGGACAATTTATTGTGCAGGATAATTTGTTATTGCAACATCACATCTAGTTTTATTGGTTAAATATGGTTGAGTTTTAGTTTTTTATGGTAGTTTTTTCATACTTTGGTTAATTTTTAGGTATTGTATTGTGATTATGTTTACTCGACAGAAGATTCAATTATTGTTGGACAACAACTGACTCTGTAGCAACTTTTACTGTCGCATTTTGAGACATATGGAGCGCCGTAATTTGCCGAAAACTGACATAAACTGATGCAAACTGTTTGAGTTTGGGAAAAAAATAATTTCACATCAGTTTGAAAGACTAATTAATAGATTCAAAAACACAAAAACAAATAATATTATATCCATAATTTCAATGTGTTTTAATTTTATAAGTTCACTGCAAAAAACACAAAATCATTCCAAGTATTTTTGGTCTAATTTCTAACGTCAGATAATGCTCCTGCATGTTGGCGTTCCTGCTAAAGCCATTTTTGTTTCTTTTTTTTGCCCCGATTTTCCCTTTACGACAATATTACAACGTCCTGCAGTGTGTGGTGTGTTACTTGGTGGTGTGTTGAATATGCATATATTCAACATTGTCTTGAATGTGACAGGTAGCCAATCAGAAAGCGCGGTGACGTCAGAACGGAGGGAATCCCAAACAGTTGCCATGGCAACTGAGAGTCCGGTGGACATCGGAGGTGATATGTGGAAATGTTTATTACTAAATGTAGAGGTCATTTTTATATATGTGGTTATGTTTATTCAGTTAAAATGTTAACTATGATAAAACATAACTCACCTCCAAATCACAGTGCAGCAAACAGAGCTGCTGCTCCCTTTTACCAAACGCCTTTTCTTTTTGTTTCGTCTTTTATTGTTAAAATGAGACAAACTATCACTGCTGCTTCTACATCATCATCCGTGTTTGATTATTCTGAATTCACTATGGTATGTTGGGGTTTTACTGGATTTTCTTCTGGAATCGGTTCTGTGTTGTGTTGCTCCTGGACACGCGAACCGACCGAACCTGTTGGACTTTTATCGGCTCTGAGGTCACAGAGGTTTGGAGAATCGGCCAACAATCCTTAAATCATGCCGTTTGAACCAGACCTAAAACTCACAAGCTCTAATCCTCTCATCTCGTCTCGACCACTAACACTCGCTGACTCTGGTCGCTATGGTAACGTTTACATATCCCTTCAAAATAAGATACAGATGCGCCACAAACACGAACATTTTACTTTCGTGAACATTTTAACTCACCATAACGACTAATGGGAGAACTGAGCTTGTTTCTCCCATCTGGGAGATGAGAGACAATGACACTGAAGTGATGCTGATGCTCCGGGAGCTACTTGGTCTCTAGTGGTGAAGCAGTTTGAAGCTTCATTCCCTCATTAACATCCGGTCACCATATCATGCAGAGCAGCTTGGACTGAGGGAATCACCTACCGGGATGAATCCATCCTCCTGTCTCTTCTCTGGGCCTTTTCTCCTTCGCAAAGAAACTTTCCAAAGACTCTGATCTGTTTCTGACTCATTTTGCTGCTTGTGGCTCAATGTTGGCGGCAAGATGTAACCGAGAGAATCCGGTTAAAGGATTTTCAAAATAAAAGATCCTCCAGGCTCAAATAATACATAAAACGAAAATATTTAATTATTTCCTGCGCGGTCCGGTACCAATTGGTCCACGGACCGGTACCGGTCCGCGGCCCGGGGCTTGGGGACCACTGTACTAAGATATTTTCAGTTGAAACTAGACTAAAAATACTAGGTAAGACTTTGTGTTTTTGCAGTTTTGTAATTTTCCCCATTAACAAATATTTTATGTATTTCAGTTAAAATGTCTTCTAATTTTCAGTTTTCACTAGTTTTAGTTAACTGTAATAACGTTGGTCTGATTATGTTTTGTTGAGATGAACCAAAGCTTCTCTGATTTTTAATGTGTAAACATAGAAGCTCATAATTCGATTGCAGATTTGCAGCATGCAGTTGAAATGAGTCACTGCTGTGAGAAATATGATTACAGAGTCACAATAAAGCCAGATAATGAGACGACTGTCTGCCTCCAAGCAGACGGCCAGCGGGTCGCTTCACCCGACAGTAACCTGAAAATAGTATCGATAAAATATACATGGCTGTAAATAATTAATAAAGCTGCCTGCAGTGGAGGGGAAAAGCATGCAGGAATTAACCGAGTCATAATTTTCATCTTAAATAAGACGAATCCAAAGCCACAGGCGGAGAGACGCGGTGCAGAGCTGGATCGCAGCACATTTAATCAAATAAAATGGAAAATCCTCTTCATGAAAAACCTCCAGTCATTACTCTGGAGGCTCAATGAGGCAGAGCAACAGGCCCGTTTCAGAGGGACATAAATCACACGGCCAGATGTAGCCGCGCCGCTGTTTCTTAAGGAGAAGCTGCCAGAAAGAGGCTTTCATGAACAGCAGAGATAAACAGAGCTGATTTCATGCAGCAATCAGGACGTGATTTCATTTTTTTAACAATTGTAGATCTTGTGACCAGATGAACTGAATCTGAAGCTGGAGGGCAGAAAAACATTTTTACAGAGAGTCTTACCTCCTCTCTCAAACTTTGGATACAGTCAGAAAATAAACATTAAACTTGTTTTATTTCAGTTCTGTCGCAGAAATACGGCAGAAGCTGCATTTCCTTCACAAATGTGCACAAGTTTTTGATATTCTGATAATGCTGAAATTGCAGGGTTTCCATTAAATAAGAAATTAAATTAAAATCACACTTGAATATATTTGTTCACGTGATATAAACATGATATATTCATAATCAGCCAATCAGAGGAGACGTTGGTGTCTTGTTTACATCTGGGAGCGGATATGCATGCATTTGGAGAAACTGTAGTCGTAGCTAAGGACTCAACTTTTAATGAGCTGTGATGCTGTGAGAGGCTAACTGTCTGGAAAAACCAAAAACTAACCACGAAGAAGACTATTTCCTGTCATCTTCTTCGTTGTCGTTTCCGCCAGTAGCAACACCTGACAGTGCGGTAGACTCGGTTGGATTCGGGACCAAAACTGCAACATTTGTTACATTTTCAGCTGCGGTTCTCTTTCACTCTGCACTGAGTCAAAAGAACTAAACTAATTGAAAAACCTGTTCCCCTCCTAGCCTGTGGGGGGCGCTGCACCAAGAACCACTGAAGGAAACAACATGAAAACCTCTGAAGACACTAAGCGCAACTTCCTTCTTCACAAAATATAAACCGAAATGTAACGGTGTCAGATCTTAGCGGTTGTACGATTTGCCTTTAGTAAAAATCCACAAGTCATTTCTCCTACTAGTGCTAAGCTAGCGTGTTTGTTTTGGTTGCATTTACCCAGAATGCCCTGCACTTCCTACTTTTGGAGTGGTGTCCGATTCACTTGGCGTTCACATATGCATTCAAGTTCGCTTCTTTGGTTCTCATCAGAGTTCGATCACAGATTCAAACGTCAACAAATGAACTGAACTTTCCAGTAAAATGAACTGTAGTACTAAAGTGAACCAAACTGGATCAGTGTGAATCCAAATCAAAGAAGACTGGTGTCGATCCAGTGGGTTTACCAAAACTGAATGTCTTTGGATCAGATCAGTATAAAAAACACAATTTTCAAAATATTTTCTATTGCCAAATAAAAACATTGCTAACCTTAAATACCCAGAAGAAAGTGTTTGGTTGTAAGTTTAACTTATCCTGATGCAGATTCAAAAAGAGGATGTTTTCCATATGAGTGCAAATAGTGTTTGGATATAAATATATATACAGCAAAAGAAGAAATAATTGTTTGGGGAAATGCATAAATGTTGTGATCCTGTTACCAAACTGAACGCTTCAGTCCTGGGGTTAAAGTTGAGTTTAGGGAGTTTGAACAGCATGTTAAAAAAATCCTCTTTAGAAATCAAAGTAAAAATTAAGCAAAAATAAAATGTAAACATAGTTAAAGTCAGGTTGTATTTCCAATTAAATATAATTAAAACATCATACGAACTATATATGCATCAATATTTTCCCACAGCTCTTTTCTCACATTTTAAGAACCATAATTAACCTTTTTTTTAACCCGAACCGAGACTTTGTCATCACCCACTGTGAATGCACACTGGAGTTTAACACAACTATTTAAATAAAGTATAAATTATAAACGGGAACAGGAAACTACCAGAGGGTCTAATGAACGTCCACACATCTAACATTTCTGCTGAAACATTAATTGCTTTTGCAGAGCGGCCCAGTTATTGATCCAAGTTTCTTTGTCAACTTTACCATCTCATTAGTCATGTCCTCATTATTTCAGCACTTCAAAATAATTTTATTCAAAATTAACACATTTTTAATGACCTTGATGACCTTCGTGTAAAACCAGCGGTTTCCACCCAGCACGTGAACCCATTAACCCCAATTAAATCTCTGTCCTTCATTTCCTGATATCCCAGAAGCCCCGGCGGTAAAACACGTCCCCAGACAGACAATAGAAAGCCACAGTTACTGTGGCGGCGTCCCTGTCTACTTCCTGTTGTAACTCTCACAGGAGGGAAGTGGAGGTCTGCTCCTGCAGCAGAGGGCATTGTGGGATTTCCTCTATGAGTTCCTGTCCTGGACAATGGGTCGGCGCTGGACGCCAGCCACACACGTTCATACTAATTTGATAATTCAGACTGAATCCAGTTGTTTTCTTGACCCACAGGAGAAGCAAACACGCTTGTTTGGGCTTGTAAATTGAATTATGGGT
This sequence comes from Alfaro cultratus, assembly GCA_903066825.1. NCBI lineage: Eukaryota > Metazoa > Chordata > Actinopteri > Cyprinodontiformes > Poeciliidae > Alfaro > Alfaro cultratus. Next base: position 8,445 of record CAEFZX010018428.1, read on the forward strand.
AACAGAGTTCAAGTAAATATCTAAAGATCTGAGCAGCTGTGAATCATGGGGCTGAATCTGAATTAATTGTTTCTGCCTCCTGTGGTTTAGCTTCATTTTCTTTTTAGAGGCTTTAAAAACAGAAAAACCTGTATTTACACCATGCTTAACTCATGAGTAACCTTGTTTAGTTTAAACGCACAATGTGCTGGCACAGAAATGAAACACTCTACCTGAAGCCTGAACTTAATCCAAATTTATTTTAAAACAAATGAAGAGTAGAAATAAAACAGTGCCAAGTGGAATTTCAAAAGTTAAACTAAAATACAGATTCACTAGTTCACAGCTTCAGTTAAGAGATGAAAGTAAATAAAATATCTAAATAAACCAAAAGAGTTTAATTTATCTCAAAAGTCTTGAGTTAACATAAGATTACGTTGATGTCCATAATTAATGGACATTTTAATTTTCACTGACTCGAACAAGAACATCAAGTCACGTTTGAACACACAAGCAGTTAGCATCGTTAGCTTCCAACCTACTTTGTAGCATGGCTAAACAAAGGCTAGCTGCTACCTAAAGATTTGACTATAAGACCAAAACTTGCATAGTAGAAGATCAAATCACTTAATAACTTTTACTGTTTCATTTATCCTCCATTACGACAAGAAAGAGCTCACCTGTGTAGCTGCTAGCCTGTGTTTAAACACAGCTAATTATTGCTAACAGTGAAGTAAACATTTAGAATAATTCACAAATTGGATATTATAGTTGGAGCTCAATCTGTTGACATCTCCAACTAGGGCAAGAATGGCGATCTGAACAAGTCATATATATATAATAAATAAATTAAAAATATTAAAAGATATGACTATTAAGCTATATTTTAGCATAAATAAAAGGCTAACTACTAGCTAGACAAACATAATAATTTCCTTATTTCATTCTGTATTTGAATAAACATTCATTCCTCTCTGTATTTCCCACTGGCTCCAGCATCATGACTACATGTGGATGTATTTGGGTGAACAGTAGTAGCCCACATTTTAGCATCACTATGAGCAACGTAGCTGCTGGATAAATCGATTTCAATACCCTGATATACAGCATTAGATTTTTATTCTCTTATCTTTCTGTATTTAATCTATAAAGATTTTAACTTTCATCTTTTCATTTCCCTAAAACAATTTCTAATTAACTGTAGTTGAATTTTTTGTTGTGTTTTCATCCTGCAGCTGAATCCCAGCCTGGACGAAGTCTGCATGTTTTCTCTGTGCATGTGAGGATTCTCCCCAGGTACTCCGACTTCCTCCCACGTCCCAGATATATGCATGTTAGATTAATTAGTCTCTCTAAATCCGCCTCAGGCCTGAGTGTGTGTATGGGTGTTTGTCCTGTGTGTGTCGCCCTGTGGTAGCCTGGAGAACCGTACAGGGTGTACCCGGTGCGGACAGGCGGCCAGTCGCCACATAAACATAATGAATGGATGGATGGAGAGTTAAATGGAGATGCAGCCATGAGAATAACTAATCTAAGTGGACAGAAGAGCTCAAACTAGCACTGCAGATACTTTAGACGACGTGGAATTAAAGTTTATTACTGTATTTATTTACATTTTTAATATTACTTATGATTTGGTTTGGTTTAAACATCTAAAGCTATGAAAAATATTAATTGGTTATCTTCTTTCAGGTTTTAGCTGCAACTTTTTAACCTTTTAACCAAACCATCTCTGAAATAATCTTTTTTAAAAACATAAAGTTGTCAAATTCAGTTTTTCAGCCTTCGTCAGTGTTCAGATGAGTAAATGTTGCCACTTTAAGCTGTACACGAATGTTTTATAAATGTTTAAAGTCTACATTTAGTGGCTGCAGGCCGCTACATCAGATTTCAGAATGACGGCAGGAAACTGTGCAGCAGAAGCAGATGTAAATAATTAATTCATGTTGGCTTTTTTCCCCGTCTACCATCACTATAACGTGTGTAGAAGTGGTACAAATGAGTGAGCAATATTCAGAGCAGATGTGAGCGAGTTCTCGGTGGCTCAGTGAAAGGCAAACAGAAGAGCAATGTTTTTCCGCTGGGAAATCAGAGGCTTTTATTTTGAGCTCAGACTCTGGAAGTGAGGATTAAAGTGACATAACCTCCAACTGCTTCACTTGGAAAAAACATCATGTGCTAAAAAAAGGGCACAAACAGTGTGTTCAATGCATGCAAAGCTTATTATCTACTAACATGTTTTTATCTTTATATTTCCAACTTAAAAATCGCAGTTTGAAGCTACGACTGAAACGATTAATCGGATTAATTCAAATTCAAATATGCTTTATTGATCCCAGAGGGAAATTAAATGTCAGAGTTATTGGAGGTGGTGACGGAAAGATCTTGTAGCTGTCTGAATTTAAATTCTAGATTAATTCGATTCTAGATTAATCACAATTAATCGATTATTAACATAATCGTCAACTAATTTAGTGATTGATTAATTGTTAACTGGAGTATACAGACTCAAAAATAACTATATTTTGCATTTAAGATATGATAAAAACCTTCTTTGTAGGTATATTGAACCCTGAACTCCTGAAGTAACATAGTTTTAACTTCACTTGCTTCAAATTCTGAAAGAATAAAACAAACTGAGTTTATATCCAATAAATAATAATCAGATTATTCATATTGATGTTGAATCAAGCAGAAAGGCTGAGCTTTTCTCTAGTATGTTTTAGCTGCAGATGGATCTTTCACTACAAATAACCAACCATTCACTAAAAGAAAGTTGTTGTTTCTGCATTTTTGGCAATAAAATGTGTATTTTCTTATTTTAAAAAATAATTCAATTGTATATTTTCACCTTTTAATACATTTCTAATATTATATAAAAAGGTTTAAGCGGTGTAATGACAAATATCCAAAATGTACCAATTTTTTTATTTGATTAATTGATTAATCGTCAGAATATAACAATCAAATTAGTCGTTAGTTGCAGCTCTATTTGAGGCCGTTATTAGGAGGTGTCTGACCTGAATCCATTCCCTGATGGTGTCGTCTGACGGCGTCCAGCCGTTCTCCTGGTAGTTGAGCCGGGAGCGTTCTGGGGACCAGTTGGAGTTATACTGGGAGGACGCCCGGATCAGGTCTGAGGGGATTTCCCCCGACTCCATGCCCAGCGGCTCCATGCAGGCAAAATCTGAGGAACACAGAGGGAGGCTATTACAAGAAGCAAATAAACAAATAATTCAATTCATTTTTAACAAGAAAATAAACATTTTATTGCCTAAGATGTAATAACAGGATTTCTTTAGTGAACGATTTGTGCCAATTATTGCTCTGAGCATGTTGGTATTTCAGCAAAAGGCCTTTTTTGAGCCTGTATGCGGCAGGTAGCGAAGAATTGATTACTAAATTAGTTACCGATTATTTTAATAGGTGATTAATCATGATTAATCCAATTAATTGTTTCAAAACTAATCTATAATAATTGTTATTTCAGCAAATGACCTTTTTTGAGACTGCATTATGCCAGTTAGCAATTAACCAATGACAAATGATATTATTATATTGATTAATCACGATTAATCAATTATTATTTGTTATTTCTACAAATGGCCTCTTGAGTCTATATACGGCAGTTAACGATTAATCAAATACTACATTAGTTGACAACTATTTAAAAATCGATTAATCACCATTAATGTTGTTCCAGAAAATTTTTGTTGCCAGTTAACAATTAATCAATTACTAAATTAGTTGATGATCATTTCAACAATACTAATAGTTTTAATAGTTTAATGTAGTGATTTGGATGAGTTTCTGCATGTTTGTGTCTTCGTTTTGGCTAATCTGAAACTACGTTTAAGAGAAAGCATGTCAAACTTCAAACAAATCTTTAAACGAGACGCAGCTCTGCATCTGAGAGTCTTTTCTGTCACAGCAGGAGAACCTGGGGAAGGAAAAGGGAGGAGGACACAAAAGGAAGTGTGAGTGTTTCTGAGTGGGAGACACAAGGTCTGCAAACCTGACACAAACACTTTGCATCAATTCCTGAGTTTCACAAACAAAACATGGGCAGAAGTTTGTCTCACCAAACTTGTTGTTTTGGTAAATCGATATTTATCCGTGCCTTCCCTGTCCAGCTGGGACGCCGACATCCCAGAACAAAGAAATAAATCCTGCAGTCGCTTCAAAGTCCTCCAGTAAAATCAGTTTTGTTTGACGTGAATGTTTCCCCAGAGCGCCAACATCAGACACCGTGGGACCCGACATTCCTGAACCGGGTCAGCGCCGGCGACAGCCAAAGGGTTAAAAACGCTTTTTAGACCTCTACAGGAATCCCAGCTATGCAGAAAACCGGCTTCTTCTGTCAGGGACCAGGAAGAATAAAATCCCCAGAAAGCAACTTTAACAGAATCGGAGATTCCTGATAAAAGTCTGGTGTGAAATCGGTCAAACAGATTGCTCAGCAGCAGAAGATAAGAGCTGAAAATGGGTCAAAGCGATAAAAACACGAGCTATCTGCTCCAGGAAGAAACTCTGGATCGAAATAATAATCTAAAAAGAATAAGAGGCGATTAAATCTCACAACTGATATTTACATTTACAAACTCCGGCTAGAGATAAATCTAAAAGTTGCTTCATTTGTTCTTTCTGTTGCCTAAAAACTGAAGATGTTATTGTTGTTTTTTGTGATTTTTATTTTATTATCTTGCTCTTTCGTTTTCTCACTTTTATTAGGAAACTTTTTCAGCTCAGCTGGTTGATATTCTGACCAGTTTAACCTGATTTCTCACCAGTTTCACCACCATTAAATCCAGCTGTGCTTTGTTTCTGTAAAACTACTTTGTTTTATCCTTGTTAAATACATTTTGGTTTATTTATTTACACATTTCCTGACCAGTAAATCTAGTTTATATCAATCAGTTTTACTAAAGCTGATTCAGCATCCTAAATAATTCTTGAAACAATAAACTGAGTGATGCTACTGCTGGAATCCAACCCCTTTTTATTAGTAATTAACAGAAAACTGACTTGCAGTCATCATATAAAAGACACTGAGTGATGTTTTTATTGAGATATAAATGTTATAATACTTTAAACAGGAGAGATATCTTTTGTTTTTATTCCATTAATGAGTTGCATGACTTATGAATGATTTAAATACTAGATAACACTTCATTGCGTGCGCAGTTAGAGCTGAGAAATGTGTGTTAGGTTGCAGGAACAGAGGTGTTAAAGCAGTGAGTCAAAACAAATCACACATCATTAATGCAACTTGCAGGCTCCACTGGCTGAAAGTGTTTATTTACCAAGAACAAATGAACTCTGACCTGCGGTAAATATTACTATTATGAGAACTAAAAAGTTTGTATGACATGCAGAAATTTAGATTTTAGAGAGATTGTTAAAAAATATCCAATGATGTTTGAACAATGTTGAAGTGAAATCATATTAATATTTAAATATTAGTTATTTCATGATTAAAATGATTATTTTGTCATCCACGATATATCACGGTAAACATTGGTTAGGTCCGATAAATAAGAGCGGGCTCATATTAACGATTAACGATTTCTAGATAGATTATACAAATAGCTAAACAGCTAGACATACAGATAGCTAGATAGACAGATAAACAGACAACATGCTAGATAGATAGCTAATTAGCTAGCAGAAAAGGTAGCTTGATAGCTTGCCAAATAGCTAGCTATTAAGCTAGATAGACAGATAGCTTGCTAGACAGATAGAGTGACATAGATAGCTAAAATAGCTAGATAGCTAATTAGTTTGCTAGATAGACAAATAAACAGGAAGATTGCTAGATAGATAGCTAATTACCTAGCTAAACAAATAGCCAGATAGCTAGCTAGATAAATCAATCTATAACAATAATATTTAGCAATATTAGCCCAAATTTTCATATTTTGCATACCTAAATTTAAGAGTTTTGTTTACATTTTTAAGATAAAAAGCCCTTTTAAAAACTGAATAGAAATATTAAAGAAATAACAAAATCCCAGCAAGTCCAATATTATTGTATTTAAGAAGCAATCTTAGCGTTAGCATCTCACCGTCGTCCTGGAGCCCAGCGGGCGGCTCCCTCTCTCGGATGGTGTAGTTGGCCGTGAAGCCCTCCTTGGCGATGGCGCTGTCAGTGGTGATGGTCATGGACAGGACGCCGGTGTGGGAGATGATCCGACCCGGCGACTTGTGGCCGCAGTACCTGCCGATGTGAGGACCCACTGAGGAAGAGGAAGAACCAGACAGTCAGCTTCATCAGCACTTTCCATCTTATTCACACCATCTTACATTTTCATACGGCTGCAAACACGGAAGCTAGCTATAAGCTAGCTATAAGCTAGCTTCCATTTAGCTTATAAATGGAAGCTAATGGTTATTAGCTAATCAATCAATTACTTTATTTGTTGTTTTCTGTGTTTGATGTGGACAATTTACCAAAATAAAGTAATTGATTGATTGATTAGCTAATCATTATTAGCTTCCATTTATAAGAGGGAAGTTTTGTTATGAATTGTTGGGATTATATAGAATCAGGTTTCAAAACAGTATACATGTCAGGAACTGTATTTCTAACATTTAGTTTTGCTTCCTAATATCAAAAATAAGATTTCTTTACGTATATGAATGGTCATGAATGGTAAGATCATTGATAAGTCTGTAGATTAAAATACCGATAATAAGGTTAGAGTTATAAAGCATGATTTATTACTCTAATATAGGTTTAATATTTAAACCTATTTTTAAAATATTCCTGTTCACATATGGTCATCTGGAACAAACGCTACAGTTTAGCATAAATTCTGTTTTAACAAAACTTTTCCTTGTGGTTCGTTACTGTTGCTTTGTCTGTTTTGTCTGTTTCGTTGTTGTACCATGACTGTTGTTGCCTTGTAGATTTTTGTTGCTTTGTTATGGATTTTGTCGTTGTGTCGTGACTTCTTGTCGTGGATTTTTCTGTGACTTTTTGTTGATCCATTTTTCTATTTTGGCTTGGTGACGTTTTGCTGTTGCATTGTCGTCTTTTAATTATTTTTTTTGACCCTTCTGGGCTATCGTACTGACCTCTGTGTTAAACATTTCCTACTGTTGATGTACAACTTATCTTTCTGATTCAATTATTTCAGCTTTAACTTTGGTCTTTGCTCTATTTTCACACTTTGATTACTTGATAATTTCTTATGTTTCTACAAATTAAATATAGCTTTTAAAACTAATTAGAGAAAAGGCCATTTTAATATCACAAAGTAGCATTAATATTGTTATAAATGACCAACTTTATGTTCCTACTCTGGAACTGTCTCATTAAATGAACTGCAGCCATTTTTTTTAGATTTCTCTCCATATTGCAATTCCTTGACAAATGGTGAGCTGGTAATTAAGTGTCATTAATTATCTGGAAGCGTACCAAGTGAAAAATCAATACCTTTTTCATGAAGTAACAAATGCATTCAGTTCTTCTTATGAATACCAAAGTAAATTGGTGAAAGTAATTCTGCTGTGCACCGAGATAAACACAAAAAACTGATGTGAGCATTTGTTATTCAGGGAATTAACCCGTCGGGAAAATAAATATCTAAAAGTGAGGAGAAATTTCTTCTTTTTCATTAAAGGCACAGAGAGACATGCCGTTTTATATCTAATGACATTTAGAGTCCCCAGCTGGTCACACATTTTAGCTTTTTTCTTATCTCCAACTCGCAAAAATGAAGCTTGTGGTGCTGCCTGGTGGAGATACTGTATCTCCTCCTACATGATACAAAAATATATTCTTTTAATTCAGCTTAGAGGTAAAAAGCTAAAAAAAAAAAAAAAAAAGAGACATGAAGCACTTGCAGAGGAATGCTGAGCTGCAGTAATCTGATGGATTACGTTTATCAGTTACAGTCTGAAGCAGGTAGCCGGCGATCTGTGACGGATTACGTTTGGAGCCATTTCAGCCTCATCGCAGGACGTGTGAAATGGTTTTTACTCCAAAGCCGTCGGCTGATGAAATCACACCTAAAATAAGGAGGAGGACAAAAATCCTACAGGCAACGAGGAGCCTCACAAAAACTGGATAGAGTGAGAAGAAGAAACTAAATCTGAGCGTTTTTAGTAATAGTAATGGAGCGTAAAACCCTGACGTTGAACTACAGTTCCAATAAACTGTTTCTGTATAGATATTTATACTATGTTATTATATCTATGAATGGAAAGCCAACGACAAAACAGCTGTCTGCCATTGTACAGATCAGAGCTGTAAAACTAGCTGACCAAACGCTGGAATTCTGCTTGGGTTGCTAGGTAACGGGGCTGGGCATGGCTGAGGTTGCTAGGTAACGGGGCAGGGCATGGCTGAGGTTGCTAGGTAACGGGGCTGGGCATGGTTGAGGTTGCTAGGTAACGGGGCTGGGCATGGCTGAGGTTGCTAGGTAACGGGGCTGGGCATGGCTGAGGTTGCTAGGTAACCGGGCTGGGCATGGCTGAGGTTGCCAGGTAACCGGAATGGGCATGGCTGAGGTTGCTAGGTAACCGGGCTGGGCATGGCTGAGGTTGCCAGGTAACCGGAATGGGCATGGCTGAGGTTGCCAGGTAACCGGAATGGGCATGGCTGAGGTTGCTAGGTAACCGGGCTGGGCATGGCTGAGGTTGCTAGGTAACGGGGCTTGGCTTAGCTGGGGTTGCTAGGTAACGGGGCTTGGCTTAGCTGGGGTTACCAGGTGACAATTTGTTACATTTGGATTTGTTGATTTTGTGTGGATTTGCAGATTTGTGAAAAACTGGAGGGACTAACTGATGTAATTTGGAGTCCAAAGGGCCACATAAAAAACTATGGCGGGCCGGATTTGGCCCCTGGGCCTTGAGTTTGACACATGCTTTAAATCAAGGCTAAAACCCATGCTTTTAGAGTTGCTTTTGATTCACAATAAATGGAACATTAAGCCATATTTAATGTGAATTTGACAAAATGTAATGATGTTTTATGTTTTCATGATGTAAAGCTCTTTGAACTGCCTCAGTGCTGAAATGTGCCATAGAAATAAACTCGACTGATCTAAAGAAAACCTTGGAAGCTGCAGATGTGTGTAAGTCTGATTAAGTTGACTGAATTTTAATTAAAGGGAGCAAGTTGAAAGGAAATGAGATCAATGCATGTCGGAGTGAACCCTCCTGCAGAGACGCTCCCTTATCTTCCCTGACAAACAAGTTTGGCTCAATCAAACCCACAAACGCTCTTCAGCACAGATGCACCTGAACGCGCGCAACAGCACGGATCGTTTGACAGGAAGACTCCTGGCAGGTTGGCGCCGCTTTAAAGTGCGTGTCAGTTTCTGTGTACCTGAGCCAGTCCCTCATGTTCCCGAGCCAGTAATCGGGGGGAAAAGGCTCTCTGGGCGCCGCGGGCCAGGCGCCCGGCCCAGGTTTGCAGCTCTGGCGATTATCGGCGCGCCGTACGGCTAATTAGGCAACAATGGAGGCAGAAACGAGCCGTCCAAGCTGGAGGAGGGGGAGTGTGAACAGGTTGCGCCTCCGTCATTCATGTGCTGGTTTTCCAGACGCGAACAATGAGCGAGCTGCGTGGGAGTCTCCCCTCCGCTGTCAGTGCATCCAGATGCCATTTGTGCAAAGAAGAATTGATTTGGAGTCAAACAGGACAATTATTACCTGCTGGATGATTCTGTTTATTACTCATTTTATCAGCTCCACTGAGTAGGAGCTCCTATTTAGTCCCATTTAATCAAACTTTAATCTGTTAGCTTAGATCAGGGCTGTCCACACTTCTTGCCACTAGTGCCAAAAAGGTCCAATTGAGAGCAGTCTTTATTTCTTAAGACTTTTGTTTTTTATGTCTTCAATTATATACTAATATAATTATATTATATACTAATAGAAATGTAGTCAAATCTTTGTAGAAAAGGAATCTGTAAATCTGTAAACACTGCTGCTGCTTTTAATAACATTTTTGGGATTTATTGTAATTTATTATTATTATTTTTTAAATTGTTATTTAAAGAAAAATACTTTGTCTTGTATCTAAATAAATAAAAGTTTTAAGAAGATTTTATTTGTCTGTAGGAGTTAAATTAATCGGTTAAATTAGTTCACTCGAGATAAGACAAAACTAACTTACACGTAATTTTTAGCAAGATGTAAGACATTTTTATGCAAGTAATTCCTTAATATTCATTAAAAGAAAACTTGTCCCACTCGTAGATTATTTCACTTATAACAAGGAAAAAATATTTGGTTGGTTATAAGTGAAATAATCTGCCAGTGAACTGGTCATTTTCCATAAATATTAAGGAAATATTGACTTAGAAACAAGCTCAGATTTCCTGCTGAAAAGTTTTGTCTTATTTCAAGTGAATTAAGATATTTGCACTTCGGTAAAATTTAGTTTTTTTACAGTGTGGACCAAAGGCAAATAAACTGCAAGCTCAATATTTCTTGAAAATATTGCTCAGAATTCATGTTCAAAGAGAACTCATTAAAAAATAAATGTTCTCTGTTCAAAATGTAAATATTTGGAGTTAAATTTATTGGGGAACTAGTTTAATTTTTACATTATCGCCATTAAAAATGTGAAATCTTTGAATTAAATTCGCATCAAAGGTAAACTAGTTCATGTTTCTCGTTCAACATTTGAACATGAAACATGAAAAGTGAATTTTCGATTTTTGAAAATTAGTTTTTCAAAAATCCAATTTTTGAAAAGTGAATTATTTCAATAATCTTGCTGTTCAAAGTTAATAATGTCAAAGCTGTTCAAAGAGAATCTAGTCTAATTAATGTATGTTTGTAGTTTAAACTCTGAATTTGTGATTTTCATTTCATTAACGGAGCGTCTGGTTCTGGTTCCTCACCGGCGGGGAAGCCGTCCCAAACCTCCAGCCAGTCGTAGCGGCAGACGGCGCCGGCCGGAGGCGTGGTGTCGGGCTCCATGTTGAAGCTGTAGAACTCCACCGTGATCTCCGCCATCTTGGGGGCGAATATCATGAAGGTGCACTCCAGGTTGTTGGGGTATTTCTCGGGAAAACCTGGCGTCTCGATGACGCCGCTGGGAGCCGTGAAGTTCCTGGAGCATTCTGGACCTGAAGGCGACACAGACGAGGAGTCAGAACTTATCCGAAGCTGAAACGGTCAGAAATAAAACCAGTTCAGTAAATTCGTGTTTCCATTTCACAATTTGAACATTTTCATTAACACTTCAGTATGTAACTTTTAACAAATATACATATATTTTTTGAATAATACATGAAAAGTTAATCCGGGGAACCATCTGGAAACTAACTAGAAACAACCAATCAGAGCCAGGAGGCGGGTCTTAGCGCTGTCAATAACAATCTCATCCTTCCTCCCTCCCACCCCTTTGCTCTGTGCTAAGCTGCAGCTAGCATAGCTCCATTTGAATGCTAAGGCTAGTTAGCATAGCCACTGATGACAGCGGATAAGCGGTTTTCCTGTAACTGTGAGTTGTTTCTTCCCCATTAACACAATTAGCAGCGTGTATATGAGATTGATTGACAGCCCTAAAACCCTCCTCCTAGCTCTGATTGGTTGTTGGGGACAGCAATAGTAGCTCTGAGAGCTACTATTGCTGTCTACTGTTGCTGCTATTATTACTAAGCAATTATTAAACAGAAAGGAATTTACTTTATTGATCCTGAAGCAAAAATTACTTATTTGCTGACAAGCATCCAAAGTGTTAAATATTGGTGAATACAAATATAAACATAAGCAATATAAAACTTATTTTAAAAATATGCACATAAATGTGGTATTTTAAGTCATTTAAATATGACTAATAATAAAATAAATATATAAAATAAATACATAAATTGACAAATTAATAAGAATGCACATTGAAATTTTATTAATCTATAAATAAATCAACAAATTCTTTATTTGGTAAGAGAAATATAAGAAATAAAGCAGAAAAATATTCAAACCTGTTTTGTTATCTACTGAGAGAAATGATGGGTTAAATATCTGTTCAAATCAGCCACACGTAAATTTTAACCACAGCGACGTTTTCAGTGAATATTGTTCACTTCTCTCCATGGAAAAGCTCAATATATTGAGTTTATTCTTTTTTAAAAAGCATTAAAGATTCAGATTTTGCTGATTTCTATCTGTTTCTGTTTTAAAACACAAGTTTTTGCTTGAAAGTCGAGGTTTTATTCCTCCAAACCAACAACTCCCTTCCTGTTGGTCAGATCTGGATATTTAACAGTTTTCCCAACAGATGTGTGGCTCACCCAAATGACTTTCGGTAAATCTGCAGCAGAGCAGCTGTGTTTTATCACTGCGTGTCCATTCACGCTTTTATTCAGCTCTCTGAAGAAAAAGAAAACGGTTCAGACGTTTCATGGTTGTTTTTAGCTTGGCTGGCCACTAAAATAGCTCCTGTTTGTTCTGAGATACACAAAGAGTCTCAAAGACATTTAAAATTCATTAAAGCTACAAATTCTGCAATTTTAAGTTATTAGATGACAGAAAAGACAAACAGAAACACGTAAGACATGGAGGATAATCAAAGTAAGAAAGGTTCTGCTTTTGATTTCACCCAGAGAAAATGGATAACTCATCTGCCCTCAGATGTCTGGAAAATATCTTTAGCTTGATCTTTTAAAATCTTCAAAAACTCTGAACTTTTAAGGGAATAAACTCAGAATCAAAGAAAAGAAACCCAAAAGGTGCAGAACAGAGACTCTTTGTTCTGATACATGTTAAAAAACAGGTAAAAATAAATCAGCTCCTGCAGAGAAACCGTTTTTTATCTGCTAAATTCTCCAAACAGAAACTACATTTATCTTATATTTAGAAAAACTCTTAAATCAGAAAGTCAACATGAAGAGTCAGATCAGGTCATATTGCAGAAATGCTGCATGATTACATGATTCAATAGATCCTAGTCTAGGGGTGTTCAAAGTGTGGCCCGTGGGCCATTTGTGGCCCCTGGACTGATTTTGTGTGGCCCCCCACTGTCATTCACAAATGATACAAATTTGGCCCATAGATGCAGACGGAGACTTTTGATTTGTAATCGGGGTAAAAATTGTCACCAACATAATTTTCTTACGCAGGAAAATGTAAAGTACAACACAAGTTATTGATCCTTTAACAAAAGAAAAAAATACGTTTATCCAGAGACTTTTACTGAAAAGCCAACTTTGCTGCCCAAATCGCGAAATTTTTAAACTTGGATAAATATAGCAAACGTTTTGAAAGAAAGTGACCCAAATCCTGTTCTTATTGCTCAAAATAAATTTATTCAGTCGAACCCAAAAAAACCCTGAAAACTAAATGTAGTTCTTTTAATACAGCAAACCCAAGTAGTTTGCTAAGCAGTAAATTTCTGCCAAAAACTTTGAGAGTAATTTCAGAAATTTTCAAGAAAAAACGAGGAAATTTGAAATCAGGAATTTTCTACACAAAATTTAGAAATTTTGTGTAGAAAAAAAATTGTTGATTCAAAATAGTCATGGGTCAAAAAAAAAACCTAACAAAAAAACCCCCGACCTAAAATCAAGCAAATAAAGTAGCTGGATGTTTATTCTAGAGCAAAAACTTGAAAGGGATTTTTCTGACGGTGTACTAGGACCTTTGTAGATGGAAAAAGGGGAATAAATTTCAGCCAAAAACTCAGAAATTTTGTGAGTTTTTTGAAGGAATTTACAACTTACTACTACTTTAATTTTGCAGGTTTGCTGTATTAAAAGATGATCAGTTTTCAGTTTCTTTTGGACTCCATTGAATAAATTTATTCTCAGTGATAAGAACAAGATTTTGGTCACTTTGTTTCAAAACGTTTGCTGTATTTAAGTTTAAAAACAAATAAAACCGGTTTGCGTGAAGCAAAGTTAAAACTAAAAAGATGAATAACTTGAGTGGTACTTTATGTTTTCCTGTGTAAGAAAATTATGTTGGTAATTTTTTAAGTCTCCATCTGTGTCTCCGGGCCAAATTTGTATAATTTTATAATTGCAGTTGGGGCCACACAAAATCAGTCCAAGGGCCACGAATGGCCCCCCGGCCGCACGTTGAACACCCCTGGTGTGGTTGTTATAAACTGCCACCAATCCTGTGTTTACACAAATTATCTGTTTTGATCATAAACTCACATCATAGAATAACAGATGAACATGTAAACAGAGGCAGCAGCCATTTTTCTTTTTCTTTTTGGACGTTTTTTTTCCTAGAAGCCTGCGTCGCCTCTCATCCGTCATCGGCGCCGGCGGCTCGCACCTCGACGTGAGCGATGTCACGAGACAGAGAGCGATGTTGGGGAAACGGCGTCGACACGAGGCGCGTTGAGGGCGAAGCATCGCTCCGAGGCAGAGGCTGCGCGTGTGAAAGTTACCGTGTTGGAGGAGGAAGAGGAGCATTTCTCATGTTGCCGGGTCCAGATGTGACACGAAGCGAGACACACACACACACACACACACACACACACACACACACCCCTCTGAGGACCCCTTGCTGTTGACACAGGTGGCGTCATTAAGGGGTGACATGATAAATGATGAGGAGGGACGGGAGGTGAAGCATGTTTCGATTCGGAGAGAAAGTCTGAGAAACACGCAGCTGGAGCCGAGAAAGGAGGGAAAATCTGCGCCGATTTGCCAAAACAAATGTCTTAAAAGATAAATTTTACACAAAAAACAAATAAATATTATATAAGAATTTAAAGCTGCAGTATGTAGCTTTTCAAAATCTCATATGTAATTTTCCAGCAACATATTGGAGCTTGTTTTTAGTAAATAATTCCTTAATATTGGTGAGAAAGTACTAGGTTCACTTATTATTTCGCAGTCAACTGGCACTGCACTGTTACCTAGCAACGCCAGCCAAGCCCAAGCCGTTACCTAGCAACCAAGTTCTAGTTCCGCTGGAAAATGTCTCGAAAATAACTGAAATAATCTGCCAGTGGAACTAGTACTTTTCAATCAGTATTAATTAATTATTGACTTAAAACAAGTTCCTATATCTTGCTGAAAAGTTACTGTTAAGTTAGAATACTTGAATTGAGAAAAAACTAAGATATTTCCACTAGAAACTAGACCAAAAATACTTGGTAAAATGTTGTTTCTATGATGTAAACCGCATTAAAGCTGCATCATGTAACTTTTATGAAACTTACAAGTAGATTTTAACAAGATATAGGAGCCAGTTTAAAGTCAATAATTACTTAATATTAGCTAAAATGTTCTAGCTCTACTGGAAGATTATTTAACTTATAACTAAACATTTTCCCTACGCGATAAGTGAAATAATCTGCCAGTCAAGCTAGTACTTTTTCATCAATATTAAGGAATTATTTACTTAAAACAGGGTCTTATATGTTGCTGATAAACTACCTTTAAGTTAGTTCTGAGATTTTTGAACTAGAAACCAGACAAAAAATACTTTGTAAGATTATGTGTTTTTACAGTGTAGACTGTATTAAAGCCGCAGTTTGTAAGTTTTACAAAACTTACAAGTAACTTTTAAGCAAAATACAGAAGCTTATGTTATATTAATAAATGATCTGATCATATATTGTGACTTTATCACCAGATAATAAAAAAATTCATCACCATCCCTTATTTTGATTATAAGAAAATGTGTAATATTTTGTACTAATCACATCAAATTGTATTTATTCACACGGTTATCATGGTTTTTGCATATTCCTTGAAAATGGTCTCAAAGCAACAACATCATTGTTTATCACATTATTTACCACGCAACAAATGTTGTTATTGTGACAGGCCTAGACGACGCCATTCAATCAGCAATGGCTTTAAAATAATCTCACACAAAACAGAGACATGTGTTTTTGGTTAAAAACCAACATCAAATGTAGAGTTGGGACCAATATAGTCCCAGTATGGTGGGGAGAAATGTCCCACTTTGCTATCATTTATAAATGAAATCTCCGCTGTGGTCAGAAGAAAGGGTGGAGCGACGCAACCCAGCGCTGCTGCAAAACGCCGCCATCTTTAAGCGCAGCGGAGTGTGTCGTCTGGCCGACCATCGCGGCGCTTCAGGCTGTGTTTAGGGGTTTTCATGTCGTAATAACAGGCAGGGAGGTGAGGGCTGAAGCCGCAAACTAAGGCACAGAAATGCAGAAAGGAAGGTGGGGAAAGATTGCAACACGACTCACTTCTGGTTCTGGTTCTTAGAAACCGGCCGTAAATCAGGAAGAAATGGTTTTCTGCATCCACAACTATCCAAGCAACTTCCTCATGCTGCGGTTTGCTTTTCTGATGGTGAAGCAACACCACCCTCCCAGTGTTAAGTCTAAAAAAATCAGCTCAGCACGACCACAATGACTTCATTATGAGCGAATATAAAACAAACGTTGACTGTTTTTTCCGAGTATTTTCATCTCCTCAATGCAAAAAAGCAACAAATAAATGAATAAGTGAGTCCAGACAGAGTTTACTGTAACATCACCTTCCTAAAATAAAGACCAAGTCATTTATTGCCAAAGTTTTTATGTCTAAAACATCTTTTCGTTGAAAAAAAAAAGATTTAAAATAAATATTTATAGATTTTAGGAGGCCTTTTAACCAAGTAGGCAGCAAAAGTAAATCTTTTATGAATGCATTTCACAATAAAAGTGCTCTAATTTGTTACTTACATTATATATTTTTTTCTAATTAGATGTATCAACTGAATTAAGTTTTTCAGATAAATTATAAAACACTAATTTACTTTATTCAACTTCTAGGGTTAAAATCTGAATAAACTGCAAAAATAGATTTTTTTAGAAACATTTGTTTTGCCTATAGCTGAATTAAAATTACACAGTTGAATCTAAAAGTAGAAAATGGTGGAATAAATATGATTTGTATTAAATTGGAAAATAATTTTGGGTTCCTAATTTAAATATTTTGGATCCAACATCAATTACCCTGGAATAATACTAATTTACTATGAAACTAATTAGATGCAGTTACACAAGAAATACTTAATTTAATGCTCAGTATAATGAATTGAATTTGAACGATAATATGTTGGATTGAATTAAAATATTTTGGACTGAACTTGACAGTTTAAAGGTTTGAATCTGGATAAAAGGGATGAAACTGATATATCTCACATTTATTTTGACATTTTGTTAGATTTTAGTCAGAATCTGATTTTATTTGACTAACTAGCTTTAAAAAAAAACACCTTTTGAATTCAATTGGATTGAAAATTTGGGTTTTGAAACGTTTAAATTTACTAAAACTGTAACCTGTTTGGTTGTATATCAGAACTATATAAAAATATTTTTTTTGTTTTGTTTTAAACATCCAAAACCAAACAAATTTCAGACAGAAACAAATCAAATTACCAAACCTCAGCCAAAATATGGCTCCATATGTAGGTTAAACAGGCATAAATTAACTAAATTCATGTTTTTTCAGTAATCTTTTGATGGGTCCTAGTGGCACCACTGGGTTTTCTGTTCAGAATAATATCCCAGATCAAAAGACAAATCAGAACGAGACTCAATGCCACAGAGAGAGAAAGCTGGCGGCTGCGACTGAATTTAAAGCCTATTTGTAAGCAGAGCAGCGGCTCCATTTAGCAGCCGGTTACAGTTTGCTGCTCCGGCTGTAATGGATTTTAAATGTGGCGAGAAGAAAAGGCAGCAGCATGGCAGGGGGATTACCTGAGTGAGAACAAGTGCTGTTTTTAACTTGTTAGGAGGTGGAGGACCCATATTGAGGCCAACACACACACACACACACACACACACACACACACACACACACACACACACACACACACACACACACACACACACAGACGGAAACACACACTTGTGTCCCAGTTTCAGAGCCGTTTCTCTCTGCCACAGCATCCGTCTCATCTGCAGGTCACCCCTGTTGCCTCCAAGGACAAACAGCCCATTAGCTAAATGAGCCTGAGGTCTCACACACCTGTCTGTTACTCAGACACAAAGGGACAAAGAAAGGCCGACAAATGCAAACAGAAACAAAAACACCCGGGGGAAAACAGAGCAGGACACTCGGTGTTCAGGAGATGTTAGCATAGATAAATCCTACAGCTTGTTGCTGCTGTAAAAGGTTTTTATGACATTATTGTTAAGGCTGGACAATAAATCAATAACAAAATATATAGTGATAGACATAAATAATACAACTGATAGAAAATTCAATATTCAATAGAGAGAACGTTCACTAAACCGCACAGCATTCTGGGAGATGTAGGCAGAGGAAAGGCTTTAGCCGCTCAACCTTTAACGGCTAGCTAACCTAAGTTGGTAGCATCAACTAACTCACTTACTCTTTGGTTACCTAGCAACAACCTATTGCGTAATGAGCAGTTTCCAGTTGCCCCTGGTTACCTAGCAACAACCTGTTGAATAACTCGCGCTGCAGCAGTTTAAGGTTTCCCCGTCGTGCCTCATAACCGCTTAAAAACAAACAACAGTGAGGAGTGAAAACTGTGGATGAAACAGAAAATGTTAAGCCACCAGTTAGGCAGAATTTCAATAAACTAATCAATATTTATCAATATCGACTGATTTGAAAAGCTTGTATCGTGATACGTCCAGTCCTAATCATCATAAGTGTAAGGTTTCTCAAAATTGGTTTGTTTATTCTTCAAATACATTTAATCTCTAATACAAGTTATTTTGCTACTTAAGTTACATTATGTTGCGGTTTTCAGTTAGAGGTTACCATAGCGACCAATATTTATCAGGACCACACTGCAAAAACACAAAATCCTACCAAATATTTTTTGTTTTAGTTTCTAGTGGAAATACACTTGAAATAAGAAAAATAACTTGCAAGTAACTTTCCAGCAAAATATAGGAGCTTGTTTTAAGTCAGTTAATATTTTTTGGTGTCTGGAAAATGAGGCGTTTTAAAAACTTTCAAAGTGTATCGTCGCAACCCCAGTCAAGCAGAACCTGTTGCCTAGCAACCCAAGCAGAGCTCCAGCACGTTTGGTCAGCTGGTTTTACAGCTGCGCTGTACAATGGCTGCTGGGAGAGACAAGTGTATCGTTTTTGAATTACCATCGAGAAATCACTTGCTGCATTCTTGTTCATTGTGAAGAAGGCTCTATTAACGCTTTTCAAAGACGTACAGTTGTATAACTGTGCATCTGTTTGCAGAAATTTTCACGTGTGAGTGTAAACGTTGAGTTGGGTTTGTGGCCAGCAGCAGCTAATTTGGGTTTGAAGTAACAGATGCCCTAAAACATTCTGAACGTCCTCTCTATTGTTCATTCTGAACAGAGCAGACTAAAATCTCGTTATCTGAGAAAGATTTTGTGCAAAAAAAATGTAATGACCTGTTCAGGGAAGCCTAAAAGGTCACCTTTATACGTTATCAGTATGTCTCTAATTCAGGGATCAAATATCTAACTTTGGAGACAAACAGTGGTTAATCGCAGCAGAAAAACAGAACTGTAACCCAGACTTTCTAATGTCATCCTGACCTCCATCAGTCCGAACGGCACTGTGCAGAAATTAGTTTTCAGTTCACAGAACAGTAAAGCATAATGAGCCGCGACTCCCAAAATACCCACATAGGAACAGAAGAGGACCTGCCTATCTGTTTATCACAGCAATCTGTAACCTGCATTCGAAGGGGATTGTTATTTCTGGGAGACACATGAACGCTTGTTGCTCTCTGGGGAGCTAACATTAGAAAAATGAGGAGGACTCTCATGCAAGCTCCGTTTTCATCTGATTTATGTCCAGCCTCCCCCTTGGAGTGAAAAAATGAAGTGGCCACAGGAGATTCTCTGTTAGCGGAGGCTCAAATAAAGCCCGGAGGGAAGAGAAAATTCAAATGTAGGACAGAGGGATCGGGGTTCCTCCCAGCGCTGGAAGTGTTTATGTAGGTCTATCCTGATACGTCCTGCTCCACCGGGACGCTGACTGTTTAGCTGGCGGTACAGAGGTCAGTGTACCAGAGGCTCCGCTCTGACCAAGGACGTCAAACAGAAGGATATTTATAAACCACGATTTCTCACATTGGTAAAAACAGAATCAGAAGTTCCCCTTTTCAAATGGTAACTGGTATCGGCTTTGCTGCTTTAGAGATCATTAATGTGTCTTCAAAAAGTCTCCCTTAGTTTGATAAAATAGAGTTAATAATCAGTTTAAATCAACAGTTTTCTGTCCAGCTGATGGAAACACACCAATTCATTTATTCATGTCAAAATTCACCTGATAATTGAATGGAAACTGAGGAGGAAAGGTGAGCCATTAAAACCAAAAACACTGTAATAATGTTTAATTCAAGTTAAAGCATGGTGGTCTTCGATACCACTGGTACTGGTGGATTAAATCTTCAACTTCCTGTCAGTTTGACAGCTGGGCGAAACGTGAACACTGGGAGTTCACTGATCACAAACATGGATCAAAATATTGGAAAAAGCAGCCACTTCCCAAAGTCTAGACCTCAACATTGGTTATTATGTTGAAAAACTGGATCTGCACCAGGAAACCAGCAAGATTTATGCCAGAAGCTTGGAAATGACAAACAAAACATCTGTGATTGAGGTACAGTTTGCCAAGTGACACTCAACCCAATATTGTAGGTCTGTGTGTGTATTTGAGTCTCTTTGTATAAGTTTATGATAAACAATAGTGAATAAACTAGAAAAACTAAAATTTCTGAAGAAATTTTACAGGGCCTGCCAAAGCGCGCCAGTCGGTCTGCACCCGCCGTCCCTAC
>CAEFZX010018429.1:0-11619 GCA_903066825.1 Alfaro cultratus
TTTTTTTTAGCAAGAATCGAAGAAGAGAAACGAGAAAGAGAAGAACGTAAAAGACGGCAACAAGAAGAGAAACGTCAGAGGGAAGAAGAGGAGCAGAGGCGCCAGGCAGAGCTGGAACGAAAAAGAAAGATCCAAGAGGAGACAAAGAGGAGACAAGAACAGGAACGCCGAGAACGGGAACGACGAGAACAGGCACGACTGGAACTTGAAAGGCAAGAACGTGAACGACGAGAATGGGAACGTCAAGAACGTGTACGACGAGAACAAGAAAGGCAAGAACGTGAACGACGAGAACGCGTACGACAACTGGAACTTGAAAGGCAAGAACGGGAAAGGCAAGAACGTGAACGACGAGAACGGGAACGGCGAGAATGGGAACAACGACTGGAACTTGAAAGGCAAGAACAGGAAAGGCAAGAACGTGAATTACGAGAATGGCAACAATGGAAGAAACGACAAGAAGAACTGCAGAGAAAAAGGAAAGAAGAGGAGAAAAAAAGACGCCTGGCGGAGCTGGAGCAAGCCAGGAGAATCCAAGAGCAGATTGACTGGGAGAACAAAGCCTCCAAGAGAAAGATCAGAAAAGCTCAGGAAAGGCTTCAAGAGCAGGAACAAATCAAAGCTCGAGAACACCAGCAGCAAAAGACCGAAGTACTGTACCAGTTGCTGGATGATCATACAGCTTACATAGAGAGGGATGAGGTAAGGTTTGAGATCTTCTGGGATTACCACATTAAATATGAAAAAGCAAGTTAGACTCTGGCAATAGTTGACCAGATGAATGTTTAGACTTGATGCCAATGTTCTGAATTTATCTTTTATGCAGTTCAGTGATGTGCAGCAACGATTTGAAGAACTTCTGTCAAGCTACCAAATCAAAGAGAAAGAGAAGTCAAAGATGAACCTTGAAGACAGAATGAAGTCTCTCCAAAATGTGTTGATGTTAAATTACCTGGAACAGCACAACATCCCCATCTGGTCACAGTGGGCTTTGGATCAGGCCACTGGATACGTGAATCTGTCCCTGACCGAACGCTTCAGTGTTCTGGAGGCTGTGGTCAAAGTTACTCTGGAGGGTGAGCCTGATTTTCAGTCTCAGCACAGAACTGGACAAGACAAAAAAAACAAATTCTTTCTCAATTTGGAAGATCAGCTGCAGATTTCTAATCCAACTCTAGCCAGACGGGTTTTAGTAAATATTCTTGAAATTACTTCAAAGTTACCAAAACAAGGCAAGGAGATCCTCGGTCTAATACTTTTCAACAACATCTGGACTCCAAAAGAAATTAAGCTGTTCATTGGACGGACGTTGGGCATGGATCAGGAAAAAGTCTCAAACATCCTTCACTGGGTATGCACCTATAGGCTAAGCTGCATACTGGCTGTCACTGCACTGAATCACAAAGATCCCATAGGATATATTCGAGACTGTATATCATGTGAGGAGGACAAAGATCATGAGGCTATCCTGAGTGAAATGCAGGAAAATAACTATCCAGAAGATCTCCTGTCACAACTGGAAGACACTCTTCAATACATTGAGGCCGTGTTGCCCAGATGTAAAGGAGTGGACCTAGAGTTAGACTTGATTGAAGACTGTAAGAGGTGGATAGTTTCAATAGATTTTTCCAAGCCTAACACTGAGATGTTAAAGAACATCCTCATTGTCATGTCCAAAGCAGTGAAGTCATGCACAGCTTTGATCACCTCCAGTGGAAAGAGCGTTCAGGGATACTTTCCCAGACTGACTCAGCTTGCATCGTTACTGCTACTGCTGCTACAACAGTCCCAGGACAAACGAGGCTGCCTCTTGGAAATCGGAACTGGTGAGGGTAAGACCTGCATCTTAGCCATGTTTGCCACCATCCAGGCGATACGAGGTACTGCGGTGGATGTAGTGACCAGCTCCCCTTTGCTTGCCATTCGTGATCGAGAGGAATGGAAAAAACTCTATGCAATGTTTGGTGTGACCTCATCAACTGTTCCTCCACAACATCAAACTAAAAGTTCCTTTGAAGACCATGACAAGCTCCTTGAAGAAGCTTATTCTATGCAAGTAGTTTATGGGACTGTTTGTACTTTCGCTGCAGACATACTAAGGCAAGAGTTTGAGAAGAAAACAACTCGAGGACAGAGAAAGTTTGACTGTGTTATTGTGGATGAAGTGGATTACATGACGTTGGACAGCGGAGTTCAGGTGACCTTCTTGTCACATCAAGCCAGTGGGCTGAGACACCTGGAACAAGTACTAGCAAGCATCTGGGCCTTGATGTCTACCTGCCGACCAATAGAAATATTTGAAACAGGCGAGATCCAATGGGGAACTAGGATCCAGTACTGTCACAAGGTTGCCAAGCAAGCTGTGGTTGGCTCAGACTCAGACTTTTCAGAAGATGACATACTGTTGCTGGGTGTGAAGCTGGGCCTTTATTCTCAGGAGGATCTCAATAAAGCAAATGAAGCAATGAGTCAAACTCAGACAGAGAAAGACAGCTTTGAAGATCCCACATTGCAAGTCATTGGAACCATCATGGCCAAGTTGGGACATCAGCAGCAGCATGAGCTCTTCAGGGAACTTGAGAAAGCAGTGCTTGATGGTGTGGTGGTGGACTGTTACTCACTAGTAAACAACAAAGCCAAGCTCTACGGTAAAGACGATTCTTCCGCAGACCCTGATGTCAGGATTCTTCTTCTGCAGAACGGATGTGCCTGTGAAATCATGTCTGAGAAATCCCTCATTGAATCAACTCTTGAAAAACTGAAATCCAAAATTAGATTTTCTGGTGAGTGCTCGTTAAAGTCAGTGGAGGAAACTCAGGGATATATTGTGATTCCATCTTTCTTGAAAGAGTATGTTGAGAACCAGTTGCCCATTTTTGCAGAGAATGCCCTGAGAGCCATTCAGATGGCACTAGACAGAGAATACATGATTGAAAAGACACCAGAGGTTGACAGGCCTGGTTTCTGCAGTGAGGACTTTCATCACTACGATGCCATAATTCCTGTAGACTTCCAGGCCAGTGGGGTATTAGAGAAAAATAAGCGCTGGGGTGAGGGCCTGCAACAGTTTTTGGAGATGAAACACCAACTGGCAATTTCACAATTATCTAACGTCACAAACTACATGTCAAATGTCCACTTCTTTAAAAAGTACCTGACAGGCAAAGGGATTTTTGGAGTCTCTGGGACATTAGGGGGTGAAGCAGAGAAAGCATTTCTAAAACGGCAGTACAAAACAGCCAGTTACATCATTCCAGCTCACCGTCATAAAAAGCTTGTAGAACTGCCAGCAGTTCAGGTTTCTGGAGGAAAAACTGAGTGGATCCAGGTCATCTGTGAGACCACATGGAGAGCTGCAGACAGGGGGCAGGTTGTTTTAATTATCTGTGAGGATGTCAAGACTGCCAAGGAGCTGAAGGGTAAAGTACAGGTTCAAAAAAGACACTCTGCTAAGATCAGCATGTACACAATCAGCGAAAAGCACAACATTGAAAAGGAGACTTTCAAAAAGGGACACATCATCATAGCTACAAACCTTGGAGGCAGAGGAACAGACATACATGTTCACCAAGAAGTCAATGAGTGTGGAGGTCTCTTTGTGCTTCTCACATACTTTCCTGGAAGTCACCGTGTAGAGAGACAGGTGTTTGGACGCACCGCCCGCAAAGGAAACCCAGGAATGGCGCAGATGATACTTAACCAGGATCTTCTAGCACCAGCATACCAAGGCCACTCAGTGGAAATCATGAGACAACTCAGAGAGGAGTACGAAGTCAGACGTTTGGATGGTATGGGGAAAAATGAACTGCTTCAAATTGAAATGAAGGAAAGTCTGTTCTCTACATTTTGTGAGTTTCTCTGTGACTTTGACAAGCATTACACAGAAGAGGAAAGGATGGATATCAAAAAACTGAAGTCAAAAGATCTTCCTGAGTGTTTTAGGAGCCATCGTCAAAAGTTTGATTATGAGACTGCGATAAATGCTTTGAAAGAATCATGGGCCTTGTGGCTCATCCTCCATGAAGAGCACTTCAGCAGGCATGATGATATCCACCTCCTGAAAGAAAACCTTATGAAGGGGTTGAAGAAGACTGCCGATCAAATCTTAAAGGGGAGGAGCAACAATTTCTACGACTACATTAAACTGGCAAAAAGCAGAACTGACTTACACCGCAGCAACAAAAAGGAAAGCGACTTTGGAGCATTGCTGTACTGGCAGAGTGCTGTGCAGTGCGATCCTTTCTACTGTGCTGTGGCACTTTATAACCAGGCGTACATCACAGTCAACCTGCAAAGGAGCGGCTACAAAGAGGAAGCAAAGCAGTTATTGGAAAACGTAAAGACTGCTGTGGATGTGTACCTGTCAGAGTCAACAAACACCATGATGTTTTGTAATTTGGCTGTGGCTAATGACTTTTTACCCCACCACAAAGACAGCAACCTGCAGAACCAAATGAAAGCCAGAATGAGTGTCTTCAAATGTTGGAAAGGATACATTGAGAATGCCCTGAAAGCCCTCCAGCACATTGAGAACAGCAAAGGAGAGGCCATTTTAGAAGACTCCAGTGTTTACAGTCTTTCCAAAGACAAAGACCCCATTACCAGGAATGAACTAATGGTACTTCATGAGTTTGGTCTCTGCATCATGTTTGAGGTTAAAAAGAAACCAGAGTTTTCCATCGACGCCTTTGCTTGTTTTTGTCTTGGAGTTCTCCAAGTGGCAGCAGGTGTTCTTGTTTGTGCTCTGTCCTGTGGAAGCGCTAGCCAGTTTGGTCTTGGACTCATCAGTGAAGGAGTTTCTGACATGATTCACGGCATAAAGGGAATGATACAAGGAAGCTTTGACTGGGCGGAGTGGGCAATCTCCAAAGCCATCAGCATTGGGGTGTCTCTGGTCTTTGGTGGACTGAGCAAACTCAAGGGAGCTGTAAGGGCTGTGCGAAGTGGTGCCAAAGGTCTGGTTGTTGGGGCTAAATGTAGCTCTGTCCTCACAGTAAAAGAGTGCTGTAAACATGCAGGGAAATTTGCTGTTCAAGAACTGGCAAAGCAGGGATGTGTCGCTGCGCTGAGCTACACTGTCAGCAGTGCACTTCCAGCTGTATTTAAAAGGATTCTGAATGAGGCCTTCAGGGATGAAGTCTTTTTGATGATAAAAGCTAATAGCCGCCTGGATTCTGCTCTCACAAACTTCATTTGTTCAGCAGTACCAAAGACGGCCATGGAGCAGAACTTCACCAACTTCACAATAGACACGAGTTGTGAGAATGAAATCCATCTATCAGTGGACATGATGACGCGAGACATAATCCCTGACTTGATGATGGACTGCACCCAGGTTGGTAAAGTTCTTGATACCCTGTCAGAGGTCTGTGGTTCTGTGGCTCGGCACATGGAGAAACAAAAAGAGATGAAAGTGTTGATGAAGCTTTTGGAGTCGGCTCAGTATATCAAACTCTGTGTAGAAATCTTGAATTCATTTCCCACAGAAAAAGTCATTCATAAAGCCTTTGTGCCTGGCTTGTTGAAAAGCCTGGATCAGCTGCCGCAGGAAAAGTATGACAAGGATGGAAGACACTCATTAGCTGATGTGAAAAGGCTTAAAAAAGACCTTCTCCACATTATAGCTACAAGTGTTTCAGAGTCATTTGTTGAAGCTTGTTCAAGACACATGACCTCCATCATCACCAGAACTTGCATGACTCAAATAAATAGCGCTGCTAGTAGTGCTGTTGGGAACCTACTGGGCAGGGCTAATACTCAAGGTTTCTTTGACAACCAGCTGTATAAACACCAAATGAAGGAGGCCATCCGCAGACCATGTGAATCTCTATCAAAGGAGGGCAAACAGAACCTTCATTGTTACATAGAGGAGGTTTGTGGTGTTGATCGTCCTGCTTCAGCTTTGGACATCCATGTCCTCACTCAAAGTGACGCTCTCCAAGGCAAAGGCATCAGAGTTATAGTTGTGGACAAAGATAAGAAGAAGATTTCTGAGGACTACTTTCCAGGAAAGAACAGTTCTGCAGGTGATATCGTCCTCCAACTGAGCAAAGACCCGGAAACACAAAAACAGTGAGTAACGATTAAGAATCTCATATTGATGACATTCATGTGTTTTATTATGTTAGAGTTAAGAAGTATTCATCAATTCATTTTCATATAACCTTATTCACAGCAAACGTCCTCCAAATGCACATTATAAAAAAAACATTCAGTTTATATGCAGAAATAATCCATTAAATCCAATCATTTCAAATCAAATACATCCATTCCAATTCAATTAACTGCGCTAAGCAAGATAGTCAGTTACATTTCTTTTCAAATTGGCAAAAGGATCTTTATCCAAGTAAGACAAGCTGACTGCATTGAGTCACTTCCTGTGCAGCAGCATCAGGATATTTTCATGAAATCATGAATTGCCTGCCACGTCTTAAATTAGGTCTTAAAAACCTCAGATGACCTTCAGATCTTCTTGGTTTGCTCTGTTAAGATGGTGTTCCATCTGTATAAAAGTGTTTTGGTATTTCTGTTTGTAATTTTCAGGACGTTTGCAGAACGGCTTGCTGGTGAAACGAGGCCCTACAGTGGACATTTCGACATTGTGAAGCCAAATGGCGCTGTGATTCCAGTGAACTCTGCAGATATGAACTGCTTCTATCATGCTGTGGTCCAGGCCACCAGCTGCAGTACCGTTGACCACAAACAGAGGGCAGTGCAGCTTCGAAATGAAGTGAAGAATCTGGTGAGTATGATGACTTTCAAAACATAAAGTGTGCTGATAATGAAACTAAAGTACTTTTATGTAGAAGCAATTTAAAAGCTTTGAGAAATACCAAACATAAAGACTTCCAGTCACTCTGGCAGAAACTCACAGCCTCCTGCTCCTCTGACCTCAATCTGTTTTTAAAGCCTTTCTGAGTTTTTATTTACCTTTACTTTATCCGAATAAAATCACCCTGAGATTAAAAACTTATTTTTGGAGGGAGTCCTGGCCAAGAGGCATCAGTGAATAAAACACTAACAAATAACACAGTTTAAAGAAAACAACAAGCTATGAAAAACTGGCGATTGGTTTTGAAACTTTTACTTTGGAGGTAAATGCACAGTGAGATAACATCAGTTAATTTCAAAGTTTTCTGTAGCAAGTTCCAGGATCAGAGAACAGATAAAAAGTCTTCTCAGCCAATTCAGTCCGAGCAAAAGGAGCATAAAAAAGCAGCAACTTTGATTTTAACCTTTCTACTAGACTTTCCACATTTGATTTAATTTCCTCTGGGAAAAATAAATCAATTTAGTTGTATTTGTTTTAAGAACAAGTTTTAAATGTAATAAAGAGTGTTGGATAGCAGCAAAGCCTTTCAGTAATAGTTCAAAGAACGGAGTAGGAGTGGATCCAGTGCAATAAATAACTGTCATCTGCATAAAAATACAAATCAGACACATTTTGTCCCTATTCATTTATAAAAAATTATGAACAGAAGGGGACCTAGTATACTGTAGATCCCTGCTGTATCATTGCTACATCTCCAGACAACAAATCATATTTAATACATTGTGTCCTCTCCTGAGATAATTTGTGAATCAAACCGCTTGTTTTGAAATACTAGAGTCCTGCAGCATTGACTGCCAGAATTTTGTACTGAATGAAATTGTTCTGATAAATCTACAGCCCAGCGCTGCTTCTACCCAGAGCTTTTCCAGCTCACAGGGAAACCAGTTTAAACTTAAAATCACTCTGAACTGTAAGAGTTAAACACAGAAAACTGGGTGAAATTGATCGTCTATGAAAAAGAGAACATGAAGTTATTGGTAGCTCAGCTGTGGCAGCCAATCAGAGACTCAGTTCAAAGAATCCAAAGTCGACAACTTCTTTCTTATCAGGACTTAAAAACAGAAAGATGGAGTCATCCAAATGTTTATGTTTTCCAGACATAAACTATAACTAATGGACTGGATTAATCAGGATTTATGGATAGAAAGAGCTGATTTTCATCAGCATCACAGTGGATATTTATCCCCTGCTGTCTGATGGTTTCACCAACCAGGTGAATATTTGGCAATTGGTGGAAGAATAAGAGGAATAAAACAAAGAAGTGATAATTGTTGTTGGTGGATCTCAGCAACGCCACCTAGCTGCTGAGTTTATATTTATATCTCTATTTTAATTTAAAATCTCTGCTTAATTTAGCATCTTGTTGTCAATAAAAACAAACTGAATGTAGCTTTGATGTAAGGAAAAGTAGACATGGTGAAATGTTTGTGGTTCAGCTGCTTCAGGACACAGACAGGTATGCAGCAGCCGTGAACCTGCAGAGAGGATATGAAGAAACCCACAGATACCTGGATAAATACGTCATCAGTGGAGGAGGCAGGAAGACGCAGCAGGTCAGCAGGAAAGACTTCAAGGACAAACTGAACACAACAGACATGCAGGATTTGCAGGAGCATGAGGTCGATATGATAACAACTTACTATCTGGGTCTGGTTGGAAGGTTTCATGAGTGAGTTCATTCTGTCCAAAGATTTAAAATGGCAGCCGTCACTCTGCAACACATAGTCATCTCTACTTGATGTTTGGTTTGTGAAGCATCAAGGGCCTGCGGAGGACGAACAGACCCAACGCTGATAAAAACAACCAGAGCTGTCCTGTGAATGCAGACCACATCCCACCTATCAACACCTTCCAGAGAGCTCATGAGATGCTGCAGAAACCCGAGAACGAAGCCCTGAGGGACAGTCTGAAAACAAACCAGCCTAAGCTTTACGCCTTGCTTGATAAAAGCGGAAAGCGTGGGCTCTGCAGAGAGGTTCTCACCGAACATCACAAGCAGGCGCTGACCACCGGAAACAGCAATGGGTCTCACAGAATCAGGTGAGAATGCATCACTTCATGGCTGATTGCAGCCCTTTGCTGATGTCACTTGCTCTGTTTGCTGCAGGGAAAAGCTCGCTGAAGTTCTGGTTTCTGGTGATGCTCATAAAGCGATGAAGATGTCCTTAATAGCGGCCAATCCAGAGATGTCGGAGTCTCTCCGGAGAGATGCAGGTGCATAACAGAGACTGAATCAGCTGCTGCTGCAACTTGACTGCAGAAAAACAGGCTGCTTAAACGAGTCAGCTAATGTTTGTTCTTTGTGCAGGTATTTATCAGCAAAATAAAAGACCTGATGTCATGTCCACAAAAGCCACCAGGACATATCATGGCATTGGAGACAAACTGCTGTTGGATAAATACTGTGAGATGGGAGTCATAAGCCAGAGCTCTAAGGATGATCTTCATTGGTGGACAAAGTCCCAGCTTTATTCCAGGAATTCAGAAGAATATCATGAACTGCTGAAAGTGCTGAAGCTGTCTGCTAAACACCAGAAACGCCTTTAGATGTACATTTATCTAAATATTAACACTTTTCATCCTGATTTCTATTAATGAACCATTTTCTGTTGCTCCACTCACTCAGATGAGACTGGAAATGGGAGTCTGGTTGAACTGGGAATGATTCCATGCAACCAGAGGAACGTCTGGAGCAAAGGACAGCATGATAACTTGTATGAAAAGTTTGCTTAGGAAATAACTTAATATTTAAATCACAAGAGGAACATTTATATTTAAATATGAATGACCACCCTGCTGATGGATCAACCTGCAGACCACTCAGGTCTCCTGATTCTGAATACAGAACAGAACCAAACATGGAGAAGCAGCATTCAGCTTCTATGCTCCACAGATCTGGAACAAACGTCCCTTGGACCTTGTTATCTTGCTGTGTAGTGTTTTCAATTAATAGCAAAACCTTGCGTCCCCTTTTCAGATTATTTGCTTTATTGTGTTATTTCCCCGACCACCGGCATTCCTGACTCACTTATATGCTAACATATCAGTAACATGAAGTCATGTTTGATATATTTGTCTGTAAGCAATAATCATAAAATCATAAAAATCACAATTGATGAAATAACTATTTCTGAAACCAATGTATGTTTGTTTATATGTGTACTGCACTGTCTATAATTAGACGAAGATAATTAGTATTTTGAAGCAAACTTTCCATAAGCCAGCAACACGTTAGCAGCCTTCGTCCCTTCAAACTCCTTTCGTGACCCACATTTAATTCATCTGATTCTTGTCCCTGCGACAGACTGGCGACCTGTCCAGGGTGACCCCGCCTCTCGCCCGGAACGCAGCTGGAGATAGGCACCAGCAACTCCCGACCCCATTAGGGACAAGGGTGCACAGAAAATGGATGGATGGATGGATGATTCTTGTCCAGTTGGGGTTTTTTTTAATAAACTTTATATACAAATAAAGAATATACAAATGCAGACAGTAGTATGCTCAAGGTGCTGGGGTAACAAATCCACATGATTCCATGAGAAAAAAGAAAAAAGAACATTTACAAATCAAATTAATCACTTAAGGTTATAAGTGTCATAGCTTTAGAGTTGGTGCACATTTTTAAAGAGTCCAAAAAACAACTTACAAAAGTTCTAATAACAGTGAAGTTGGGTTTCTTCCTAATAAGATGGTGCTTTTTTTCTCCAAATGAAATCAAAGAGTATTTGATCAATTTTGGTGCAAAGGCTGGTTGGGACATTAAGGGTTGAACTGGCATAGACAAGACGAGAAAGACCTTCAGTTTAGGCCAGCAGGACTCGACCAGTGATGGTCAAGTCTCTCTGTAACCATAAATTAAATCTTTGTTGACAGGTGAATATAATTGGATCAAAGTCTTTCTTAATTCTTGTTGTTTGCTCTTTAACTATAGTTACTCCAAGATATTTGACTTCAGGATTCACAGGAATTCCTCACAAAGATAATTCATTACAACTATTGATTGGAAGAAGTTCACATTTAGATAAGTTTAAGACCAGAGGCTACAGAAAATGCATATAAAAGTTTAAGTGCAACATCAATTTGAAACTTATCTTGTAAGAACAAAGTTGTATCATAAGCTAGTTGACTCAGCAGTACAGTTTTTCCTGCCACTGAGATGCCTTTGAGATCACTATTTTTAATAAAAGGAGCTAGAATTTGCAAAGGGAGAAGAAACAAAATGGGTGATACAGGGCATCCCTGATGAATCTCACGTTCTACTTTAAATCTTTTGGTATTTCCATGGGGTAATTTTATTGAGCTATTTGGTTCTTGTCCAGCTGTGTTGCCGTCTAACTCGGACTAGAACGTCACCAGCTTGAATTTACCAAAACTACTAACTATTATCGACGCCCTCTCTATTTTTAATTCAATATTATGCGAGTAAAAATGGCGAATTTGAAAAGCATCTCTTATCTCCCCCGGGTTCATGGCTGTTCTTCTTTTAATGGCGCTTTTCTAAAAAAGCTGAAAGTGTGCATTACCGCCACCATCTGGTCTGGAGTGTGAACTAATGCCGTTCACTAACAGATAAATCTTCATACACCTCATACATCTGAAAATGGAGGTCCTGGGGAAGATGGCGGACAGGACGGTCATATATCTCTGAGCTCCGTAAGCGGTCCCGACTCTGTTAATTTATGAAGTAAACTACTAGTAAATATCTGTAATTAGTGATGGTGAGATGAAGCCTCATGAGGCATTGAACCACTTGAGCCAACTGGTTCGAGAAAGGGTTCATTTCTTGA
>CAEFZX010018431.1:0-35461 GCA_903066825.1 Alfaro cultratus
TGTGTGTGTGTGTGTGTGTGTGTGTGTGTGTGTGTGTGTGTGTGTGTGTGTGTGTGTGTGTGTGTGTGTGTGCGTGCGCGTGTGTGTGTGTGTGTGTGTGTGTGTGTGTTTTGACTCTGATGAAACATAACTGATTAATGCCCCTGATCAAAACCTCCCAAAGCATTTGACTCTCTTGTGCTTTAAAAACAGTGATTTAAAAAGAAGTTAAAAAACTCAAAGATCAATTCATTGGAAATAAAGCAATAAAACAGGCTAAAGCCAAAAACCCGTGACGAAAGATTCAATGGATGACTCTACCATTTGGATCAAGCAATACCAATAGAGACTTTTCAAAAGGATAGAGAATATATACTGCTGCTGACTTGCTTTGGCAAAATGATGGACTGTCAGGTGGATCATGCTGACTGAGTCCCAGTCAGATGCTAACATGCTAATATCTGAAAGCAACGTCTCTTTTAGCAAATCTCTGTCACATACAAAACGAATGAGCTTTGCTAATACCGCCTTCTTTATTTTCCTAAATCCAAAAACCACCTTTATGTATAGCATCACGTCTAGACACAGGGAACAAAATATGGTCTAAAAATCAGCTTGCTTTTCCATTTAACGTGCAGCAACATTTTGGACAGACCGTTTTCTATGATCAAATAATAAATCCTGGGGAATAAACCGACCTGCATACATAATGACAGACACTTTCCATTCGAAAGAAACTCAAAATGCAGTTTTTTATTTTAATTATTGTTTAAATCTTTTGTTTCATGCTGGAGAAAAAGGTTCAGACTCATGTCAGCCTGTCCTAAATGTCTAAAATCCATCTAAGTAAATGTGAGGAGAAAATGACCGTTTTAGTTTTATTTGATAGTTTCTCAAACTTTTAAAAGTATAAAGGCCAACCACTCCTTTAAGAACCGCATTAATAATATACACCTTGCTCAGGATTAATGAGTTACTTCTATTAGGGAGAAGATAAGAAGAGATACTGAGTGGGAGTGCTGCTGAAATTATCTGGATGATGAAAGAACTTGAAACATGTTTCTTCCAGCCGTCACCACCCTGCCTCTTCTTATCAGCGCGGCGTCTTCTGTTTTCTATAGCTGCCCCTGAATGACACATTCTCTCCTGCTCTTGCTTCTTAAAGGAAATAAAAAATCCCAGAAGATTGTCCGAAGATGTCAGACCTTGCATTCCACATTGTGAACGTTACGCTGTGAACGTAATGGCAAACCATGGCCGAATGTCAGGACAGACGCCTGAACCCAGAGGAGATCTTTGTGAGTTTCTCTGAATAGTGGCAAGAAAACCTTACAGTGTATAATATGGAGAGATGTAGAGTAGATTGGAATAACTGTTTCCGATATGTTTTGGAGTCAAATGTTCAGAACCAGACAGATTTATTTAACAACAGCCCCCATGGTGGGTCAACTAAGAGCAGTGGTGACAAAAAAAACCCTGTTTGCCCTTTGGATCTGAGGCTAAAGGTGCATATTTAAACATGTTTGATTGCTTGGGTGTGTGTGTGGGTGTGTGTGTGTGTGTGTGTGTGTGTAAGATTAACGTGGTGCCAATTTGTGAAGCAGTATTTTTAGATGGAAAGAGGGCCCATCCGCTTCTGTAATACTCCACAGATCAAGGCTTCGATGCATTCATTGTAGCGTGATCCCACTTCAAAGCTTTGCACATGGATGGGATCTGACTGTGGGAGCGGGGAATCCTACGATATGTTTCATTATTCCTGGCTAACGATCTGGCTCTGTGTCACCTCTGACCTCTGAATGTGTGTGCTCATAACACACTTCCCCTCCAGAGAGGATCCTCAGCTGCAGATATTTAGGTGCAGAAGGGCAGGTCTGTCTAAAGTGCTGGAACAAATTCACCTCATTTTGAAATAGGGGCATAGAATTATAAAATGTTTTCTTTGAATGGTGCAGTTTTTCTTTTTCTTTATTTGATGTTTCTCGTATTGAATGCCAATTTGTGTAACAGTCTTATAGGAACTTTGGCTGTTGCTCATCCTTTGTTTTGTGTTTCTGAATCTCACTGGAAGGGAGACAGACTCCTGTAGTTAATAGTTTTCTGAAGCTCTTAACCAGTTTCTTCCGACTACCATTTCTTCTACCATATAGTCTATATGGTGTTTTATTTTATTTTATTTTATTTTACTTGTGTGGAGTATCTGAACGTTTTGTTTTATCGGTTTGGCTGTTTAGATTACCACCTATGAAACATAAAGTCATAAAAAGGTCAAACAACAAGAAATGTCCAATGTATTGTACACAACACAGATAATCTAGTCATTAACAAAGATGCATGCCACAAAAAAACAATACAATTGATTTCAATTTATTTTACTGACTCTATAAAAAAATACATAAGATACTTTGACAGAATATTAAATATCATTTTGAGTACCAACAAGGTGATTTTTGTCTCAAGCTACTAACAATCTACTTGGTGAAATCGGCTCAATGTTTGAGGTTACTTTTTTGGGCTCCACATTCTAATAACTAATCATGAACAAATTATTCTGGATTAAAACTCTTAAATATCACTATTGTCCTGTTGGCTATGAATTGTTGAATATACTAACTCATTAGAGGAAGTAAATTTAATGATCACTCAAATCTTTAAATTTGTTTGCTCAAAGAATTAAACTGAATTTTTTGGGAAAAGTGTTTAACCAACATCTAAACTATCGTATAACTGAAAACGGTAGCAGTGACCACATTGAATTAACGAAGGTTTATGTCTTTTAGCTGTTCAATTTTAATTATTTCTATAAAGAAACTGTCAGGTAATATCTTGTTAAATAAAGTGTAGACAAATTAATTTGCTGGTTAAATTGTAACAGACTAAGGCCAGCATAATGCTATGCTCATTTTATGGCCTGAAGATCAGGTACTATTGTTGTAAACTGACTCATTTAATGAATACAACCAAAGCAGCTTTTCAAATTACTTTATCCTACAGTTTATCACTCAACAGTTTCACCCTCCCAACAATTAAAAACCTTTGTTCACCATTTCTATCAAAACCCCCCTGCAGTTTGAATATCGTCTTGGACACAATAAGATCTCAGAACAGCAATCTTTAGCACCACACCAAGAAAAACACCAATTCTTTTGATGATTTTTATTTTCTTCAGATACGCTCATTTTATACTTCCATTATCAGATTGTACCAGGAGCCATAAAGGTCACCACACCTCGGAAACAGGTGTGTTCAGTCTTCAAAGTGTCCGTTGATGCCGACTGAACTCGCTATCAGTCATGACTCGGGCCCCAAACTCTCCCAGCGACAATAAAAGGTCACATTCCACTTGACGCCAGAGCAGAAGAGGGACTTCCCTGTCCTCCACTCCCTTTTTATCGGTTGCATGTGTGGCATTTTAAGAAATAGTGCTGGTGAAAGGTATCCGTGCATGTCGGGCGCCTTTTCCCTTGAATCATGCAGGTCTAAATATTAACAGACCTTAGGAAAACATTTTCAAAGCAAAAAATAAATAAATGTAAAAAAACAGGGGGATGAGGTTATGGCAAAAGCAAACAGATATTTATTTAAATAAACACATTTAAGCAGAAAATAATTTAAACACAAGCAGTTTACCAGTAACACCATAGATCCTGGAAACAAAAATAAATTAACATGATTTCAGGCGCCATTTCTCTATAAAGAGTAAACATGAAATAGTTCTGACAGTTCAGTCCACTTTGAGCTTCTAAAAGTTCGTGTGTCGATCTGGATCAGTTGTCCCGTCTCTGAGGGAGCTCAGGCCCGGACAGTCCTTCCTCTCTGGACCGGATGACGAAGGCTTCCGTTGATCCGTTTTCCCATTTTTCTCAATGGTCCGTAGACTCTAGATAATAAAAAATAAATAAAAATTAAAAAAAGCGTTATAAGTTTGCGCTTGATCAGTCCCCCCCCCCCGTTTCCTCCTAATCATATTTACATTAATATACAGGATGATCCAGCATCCTGGAGCCTCTCTCACCATATTTGGAGCAGTTCCGATCCTGCGCCTTGGAGCGGCTCAAGGCGCCCTGGCCATGCGCCTCTCCTGTCCGGGCGATGCGCTCTCGTTGTCCTGCCGTGTCTTGAAGTCCTGGACGGCTTCTCTGTTCTGGTAATTGATCAGGGCCAGGGTGATCTCCGCGTGCCAGCAGGTTTGCTCCGCGGAGTACCGGAAGTCGATCTCTTTGTCGTCTTTGGTAACGATGGTGAAATACATGAACTTTTCGGTGCGCTCCACACAGTCCACCTTCTTTATGGACTGCAGCTTGAGTTCTTTGACCTTGGAGCGCTTTACGTCCGCGTACATGTTGAGGCTGTCCTTGGTCAAAACGCACGTCTTTTTCTTCCAGAACTGGAGGAAGCTGTCGCTCCTCTTCTCCAGGTCTCCCTCCTTGATGATTTCCTCCGCTGGCATTTTCATTGTTTTTTTGGGTTTGTTTTTTTTTTGTCAAAACAACAATAAAAAAAAGCAGGGCGATGGGGGGGTTTACTGAGCGCACTCCTCCTCTGCGTTTCCGTCCGAAGAAGGAGCTGCTCTGCAGCTATCGTAGTAATCCAGAATGTGGCTGTGAATGAAAGAGGCTCCCCGGGTTTTTATAGCCTCAACCCCTCCCTCCTGACGTCAGCTGCTGTTTGGGAATGCAGCTGCCAGAGGAGGAATTCAAGGCTGAGTGTGGGCGGAAGCTGTGGCGCATGCAGGTGGGGGAGGAAGTGGACCTAATTACGCTGGCGACATGTTAATTTGTAATCCACATCCCGCTGTGGAGCTTGTCCAAATATTTGCCCATTCTGTTGGGATCACCAGATGTGCACATTCACACTGATCTTGGGAACGTATAAAAGATCATTAAAAACTGCAAAAAAAAATTAAAATAAATAAATAAATAAAAAATTACAGTTCAGACAGATCAAAATATTATGACTACCTGCCAGATGTGTTCTTCTTGTGGCTGTCTGCCTTCACTTCATCTGAACTTGACTCCCACGTTTTTGATCTATACGGTTTAATATGATGTTGGCCCATCCTGGCAATTACAGCTTGTCGACGTCTTTGGGAAGCTTTAAGAATGTGTATTGGATTTTGGATCATTTTTGACGAAATCCGTTTGTGAGATTAGACACTGATGTTGGACGAGATGGGTTGGCTTAGAGTTTCTGCTAACTGATAACTGAATGATTAGTTAAAAATCACCTCAAAGTGAAATCGAACAAATTAGCGCCTTTATTAACAAACCAAACGATACTTAAGTTATTTACTTTGGTCGGCTGTAGTCTTTTCTCTTGTAGCTATGAGTTTAATTTTATTTATTTAAGTGGACACCTACTTGTTTCTTGATCGATTCTGTGCGTACTCAGTAACTAATCATCAAATAACATAAAATAAGTTCACCATTCAGCAATAATTTATCAGGCCTTTTGTAGACATTAGTTTGCCAATTAGGTTTCCATGTTACCAAGCAACCATTTCTGTTTTATAGTAACTTAACATGAAATAAAAAGCTACAGGTTGTAAAACAATTTAAAATGAATCAAAGCATATTAATCTGTTTATTTGTAGGGCCCACTTGTTTATTTGAAATAATAAAATTACAATGCTACAGTCATAGGGAGTTTACTGAAGCAAAGGTTCATTATTATCTTCCCTAATTTGGTTTTCAAAATATCCTGACCAACCTGTGAAATACTAGATAATCAGGAGTTTCTGCTTATTTTTAATTAACATTTAATGAATTACTTTAAATTAAATGTCAGAAAGTAAAACCAACTTTAAAAGGCCAAATAATTATATAAGTTATTTTATCAAGATAAGTCAATCTGTCAAGACAAACTTAAATCTGGAGACATAGCTGGCCTTAAAGTCAGACCTCTTCATTGTTAAGTAGAATCTCAAAAGATGAGAGAATCCAAAGACTTTTATGGATTTTACAAGTTTCTTCTCATTTAGATAAAATCATAGTGAAAAACGAAACAGCGAAGCGACAGCTATCCGAGCAAACTTTGATATCACTCCTGAGGTGTGGCTCCTCTCTTATCTTGCTGACATGCGCTGTGCGCTCCTTTAACGGCTCCTGACCGCAGCGCCACCCTGCCGGTCAGCTGACCCACTCAGTCCTGGCTCTTCGTGGTAATTCATTCAGGAGGCTAGCCTTTAGAAAGCATTGTCTTGACCTGCAATCTGTGGGGCTTGTTTGGTTTCAGTCAAAATGCACATCAGCAACCACAGACAAATAAATCATACATTATCTGATGTTCTTTAAAGGTTCAACACATTTTTGCATCTTGTAATGCTTCCACAATAAAGAATGATTCATTATTTGTTTTATTTAAAGGCATTGTGCACATCTTAGCTGAATGAGATAAATGTTCTTTTGAATTTGATCAAATTACAAAACACTTTATAAGGCTACAAAGAGCAGGAGACAATCAAATAGATATATGAGGTAACAAAGTAACCAGTATGTAACACATCCTGCTAATTTCTTTCACCAAATGACTTTTATTGGAAAAACTTGCTTTGCTATAAATTTTACAGTAATTAAATGATCTCAGTTTTTATCTGTATGAGCTGAAAGCCGGGAGTTGTGCATTTGCACAACGCTGCCCTTCACACAGCCACATGTTTTGGGATCAAAAGCAATTGCAGACAAAACCACAGTGAACCATTTTAAACATCTCTATTCCTGAACTTGTGGTGACACTGGAGCAGGATGTGGTGGTCTGCGCTCTACTCTGACCTGAAAGAAGACAAAAGCACACATGTGCAGGGGCCCTGACCGCCTGCTGGCTTCTGCTGAGTGAAAAGCCATCGCCGCCTCTTCACCTCCTGCCTCTCTCTTCGCTTTGTTTCTGGGACTTTTCTCTCTGTTTAGTTATCTGGTGGTGCTTGCCTGAGGTGAAGTGTGTATGTTTGAGTTTTTGTTTGCGTGAGTTTTGAGGCGGAAGCTCACTGACATGCCCAGGCAATGACTCAGAATTGCCTGGGCAGTTTGGAGGGGTTTGCTTGCCAAAGGAGGGTCAGGTGGTTTTTATAATGGTGTGTCTGTGTATGTATGATATCTATTATTGATTATAGTTTGAGTTTCTTTACAGAATCTGTCAACAGGAGATTATTTAATCCAGAAAAGGTTGACAGAATAAAGAGGAAGTAAAGAGTGGTAATTCACATGTTAATATTTTGCGTAGCGCTCGTCTGCCAATAGGAGAGCATTAAGTCTTCTACAACATTTGTCAAGATTGAAGCATTTAGAGCGAGGGGTCTTCCATCCCCCCAGCTTTATAGGAGGGCTTAAAATCAACCTGGGTCGTCTCTTATGCTCTTCAGCTCACCTGTCTGGGAATTTACATGACCATGAAAGCAAGGGCTCTTTTTTTGTTTGTTTCTTGTGAATGTTTTGTTATGTTGCTTTGCCCATGTGGTTCGGATCAGTTTCCTACAAAAAGGCCTAAAGATGACCCAATTCCATGTTTCATAAAGTATTCACCACATTGTTTAAATGTTCGGCCTTTTCAAAGAATTCTTGGTGCTGCTCACTTCAACAAGGTTAAAAAGAGAAAAAGGCCCACAGCATCACAGATCATCTACCATACTTAAGTATGGACATCAGGTGCTTAACCAGATATTTTTACTTCAGAAAAAAAAAAAATACAATTCTAAGACTTTTTGCACATCTTTACCAACAAATTTAAATTCCAATTTCCTTATGCATAAAGTTAGACTAGTGTACATTTATGTACACTATTTAATGAAAGGAAGAATTAACTACATACAAGTCATCTATAGTAAAACTTGAAAGCTTCACCCTTCCTTTGTTATCCCAGTTTGTGGGAAAGTACAACTATCTCTGGAGGCGATTGGCTCATGCAGAGGACTTCTGGATGTGTGTCGTGACAACCTCCAGTTCAAATCAGTGGCTTCAGCATCTCACTGTCTCCCCACAGACTAAACAGTCCTTCAGAGAGGAAGTCAGATAAGGCATCACCTGCAACAACAGAGGAAGGCTTTGATAAATTCATATGGACAAAAGTAAGAATAAAGGTCAAAGGACTGAATGTTTATGCTCCTGTTTTCGTCTCCCATGTTTGTTTCAGAGATGTGGAGCCTTGCAGCCATGGGCACATGGGTGTGACAGGATGGAGAGTGGAAGGACCAGAAAGTCCCGGAGCTTGGAGGACATGTTGAGACATGAAGCTGCACAGTGTTTACTACGAGCCACATAATTAACACTCTGTGAACCCTGCAGATGATCATAGAGGTTGGAAATAAAACGAGACATGTTGGGATGTCATATTTTAGGGTGTTGTGTAACATAATACAGAACTTCAGGGGTCTAATTAGAGATCTAATGCATATAACAGGGTCCTTGTTAAACTGCAGAGAACCCAACTTATTTTTTTTTTGTATCTTTGTACAATTTGCTAATTAAAACTAATTATATGTGGTGACACAAAACTGTCATAAGAGCAGTCAGTTTCAGTGTGAGTCGCAGTTTCAATAGCAACACTAAACTCTGAGTCTTTAATACTGACTGTGCATGTCTGTCTCCATTTAATATTACAAGAGGAAAAATACTGTTAACATAGAGTGAGGTGTGCATTTTATATGTTCAGCAAATGTTGCATTTGAGAAATGCGGGCTGAATAATGAAGGGAGAACTCATTCATTTTTCAGGAGGAGCATCCTGTGGCTTCCAGTTCTTTAGATTTCCCTCTGACAAATCAGGTTTTCTCAAGATCTTTAAGAATTCTTTCATTTTTAAAAGCCACAGTCAGTTGATTTTTGCTAAGCCACTTAACTCTGACTTATGAAACATCCAAGCACCAAAAAGGATCATAAACTTAAGGGATTAACCTGTGTTATGTCTACACACAATAGAAAACTTTACAAATAACAAGGACGACATAAACAGGTATCTCTGCACCAACAAGGTGATTAACAAGGAGCGATTACCTAAAACTTGGCATTAAAGTAGAGCTGCAGTTCCTGTTACAGGTCTTTGCCTGATCCATCCCTGTGTCATAAGGATGTGATGTTTAGAACTTGGGGAGGGGGATACGTTTAAATTAGGATTTATAGACCACACAACTAATGGTCATTTTTCAAAAAAATCTCCGACCTTAAATGTGAATCTCTGCAGCTCCTCCAGAGTTACTGTTGTCAACTTATCTCCTTCTTTACTTTGGCCTTTGTTAGCTTAGGTGGACAACCATGTCTTGGTGTTGTCAGATGAGTTTGGAGTTTCTTTTGCTTGGAATCTTGTGCTGTAACCTAAAATCAGATTCAAAAGAGCTGAACACATATGCATACTGTTGAGATTTTATTTTGGGTTTTTTGTAAATATGTTTTGCTATAAACAATAATTTCCTTTCACCTCACAGTTGTTTTACATTGTGTTGTTCTATCATATATAATCCCAATCAAATACCTATAAGAATTTGATCAGAATGACCCAACATGTAAAAAAGTTCACTTGGTAAAATACTTATTTGTTGGAATAAGTTCTGCCAATGAAACTATTACAGAACTAAGGTGACATTTTATTTTTGCTGCAAATCTGGCCCAACGTAC
The DNA here is from genome assembly GCA_903066825.1 of Alfaro cultratus. Classification (NCBI taxonomy): domain Eukaryota; kingdom Metazoa; phylum Chordata; class Actinopteri; order Cyprinodontiformes; family Poeciliidae; genus Alfaro; species Alfaro cultratus. Next base: position 9,581 of record CAEFZX010018431.1, read on the forward strand.
CCAGGCCCATAAATGTTCTGGGAAGGTTCTGAAACCTGTGAACTTTTTGACACTTTTGTGACCCTGATTAGTGTGCATGATAAGGCATTGCATTTACTTTTTTTGAACACTGTGAACGGTGGTGAAAACCTCCCTCTAACAGTAAACTATACATAGTCCAGCAAACAATGGGAGCAGCATGGATGGGCTGCATGTGATGGGTCGTTGACAAACCCAGCAGAGTCCGCAGGTAACAGCTGCTGACGCTCACATGCACCCGCATTCATAAAAACCCACACATCCACTTCTTCTTGCTCTTTGTGCACAAAGCCTAGTGATGAGACTCTTCAGCTATTCGAGGCATTGTTCCTGTAAGCCTTTTGTGTGTGTGTGTGTGTGTGTGTGTGTGTGTGTGCGCGCGCAGTGGTGCACATGTGTGTGTGTCCACTCTGGCATTCCACACCGTGGGAAAAAGAACAAATGGTTGGTGAGGCCTTTGAGCGAATACCATGCTGCTGGAGGAACAATGAAATCAGGCATGGCTGCAGAACCTGTGGACAGTATGTTGTAGCAGGTATAGATACTAAAGAGTGACAAATTTAAAATCTGGTTTATATTCCTTTTAATATACCAGTTACTTTTCTTATCATTTTCCTCATCAACCTGATCTAAATACCAAAATGTTTCTGCCAACCAAAATTCCTGTGAGAAACCAAGACGATGTCAGAAACACCACAGAGCTCTAAATCTTCTCTTAACCATTGCAAAATAGTTCTGGCAGTGAAAACCAATCACTACAATAAACAATAAAGCAGGTGCAAACTCAGTGGGCTTTTGTGTTTAAGAAGAATTTGAAAACAGTAAAACTCAAACTTGGCCATCCAGCACAAAGACCCTGCTACTTATCAAGCCAACACCTCCCCAACCTCTTGAGGAGGATGCTGGTGCTGGCTGACATGCGTTTCTGCCTGTCCTCAAGGATAAGGCCTAAGAATAACGGCTAGGAGTTGGTGTGGAGTTTCTCATAACTGCAGAATTGCACAAAATCCAGCTGCCTTCCAACTTTAAGTCTCTTTTCTGAGCCTCGATTAAGTTACTAGGATTAGACGTTTAACCACTGCTGACTTTATTGGCATCCACTCAAAATAAATCCATATTTATTGCATTTGCATAATTCCACACTGAAAATCTGAGGAAAAATTACAACTCTTAAGTGTGGGAAATACATCACATTTAAGAAAATAATTTATTTAAACCAATTTCCTTGTGGCACACTTATTGGTGCCCTTATCAGTTTTTTTCAACCTGCTAATAGAGCGAGACTTAATCTTCGCCTCTGACATCTCACAGTGTTGTAGTAGGATGCAGACTGCGGTGGGTGAAAGCTGACTTTGTGTCTGGTGACTGGGTTACTTTGTCCATGTATTTTATATCAAGATGTTGTTGAATGATCAACAACATTTTCAAATCTTTTTTTACTTGAGATAGTCATCTATTTCTAAGAGTTGATGTCATGAGTGTCTTATTTGAAAGAGAAGCAGATCCTCAGTATCACAGATCCTCCGCCATATTTAACAGTGGGGATGAGGTTTCATGCTTTTTCATGCATCATTCATTTGTTGGACACCAGACCAATTTGGTGGGTTTGATGCTGACTAAAGCGCACCGTTCCAGTTAAAGTCCAAACAGACTTAAACAAACTTCACATGTTTCTGCTTTTTTTTTCTTCTGGCAGACAACATTAATCAACTAGTTAGCATGAAACAAGAGTCTAATGGTTGTTGCGAGAATTTGTGACTTTCTCTAAGAGTAAGCTTTGGAGATTATTTTGCTTCTCCCCTAGAAACGGAGGTCTCTGTCATGTCATGTGTATCTTCAGACAAGCAAGACTTAATGGAATACTATTTAGAGATTCATATAAGCTTTACCAACTTATAAAGCTCAGTTTAAATCACAAAAATACAAATACTTTTATTTTGAGGGGATTACTTGGGGTGCCAAGAATTTCCCCATTAAGAATTTATTTTTGAAAATCTTCAGTGTGAGATTACACTGCTGCATCAAAATTAAGATTTTAATGTTTTGGGGTTTTTTTAAGTCTTACTAAATCTGTTGCCATCTGTTGTCTGCATCAGTGACTTAACTTTGCAGAAATGAAAACTGCCAGGTATTTTCTGTTAGATGAGTGCCATTAGGCTCCAAGCCTTTCATCTAGAGGTAATTTTTTAGTTGGCCACAGACGCTCATGACTCCAAAATGCTGATCGGCCCAAAAGAAGCATCTCATGAATGTATAACCAACAATCCACCTGTCATGCTTGACTGTAATTCCCACACATATTTTAGCTGAGAAATGTGTAAACAGACCTATTTCCTTCAATGAATTTATGGACGGTTAAGAGGCGTGGTCAGTGGATTCTTTGGAAGATCCAGGATGTTACTCTTGACATCTTGATGTTGCAAAGAATGATAGGTATGCAGGTCTGCAGTTCTTCTCTCAGTGAGGAATGCTGCTTTCACGCTGCCTTCTGCATAGCTTCACTGAGCCTTGTATGATAAAGCAAGAGTCTTTCCAAGGTATTAATCTTATCGGTAGTGGGCGACTTGACAGTTTTAATTTTTTTTTTCTGTTTGTATTTCAGCCTTTGTGACTTTCTACTGCGAAGGTCTTGCTGACAACACCACTGTGACTTTAATCAGTTTCACCACTAGTACATCTAAAAATCTGAATAGGTGTAATGGAAGGCCAGATTGCTTTAAAGTGCTCTGGAATGTCATGGTAGACAACTGCATTGACTTGTGTATTTGAGAAAACACAGTGGACTAGCACTAACAGATGAGATGGCACCTCAAACCATCACTGACTATGGGAAAGTTACACTGGACTTCAAGCATCGTGGACTCTGTGCCTCTACACTCTTCCTCCAGACCCTAGTATCTCGATTTCTAAATAAAATAGTGAATTTACTTTAACCTTAAAACAGGAGTTTGGACCATTACGCAGCAGTCAAGTTCAGTTTCTCCTTAAAACAAGAAAGATGTCTCAGGTGTTACTGCTGGTTCAGGAGTGACTTGACATTCTTAGCACATGTCTAGTATTCATCTACATGTTTTTGGCACCGACTCCAGGCACAGTTCACTCCTTCTGAAATTCCCCCAAAATCTGGAACAGATTTCACTTGACAATCTTCTGAAGGCTCTTTGTTCTCTTTGTTGCCGGTTCACCTTTTCCTGCCAAACTTCTTCGTTTCAGTGTTTTGTTCATATGCTTGGATACAAAATGCTGTGAACAACCAGCTTTTTCAGCAATGACATTTTATCGCTTACCCTCCTTGTAAAAGGTGTTGATGACTGTCTCCTAGACATTTGTCAGGTCATCATTCTCCACCAGGATTGTGTAGCCAGAGTGAGAGAGCGTTTAAACTCTCAGGAAACACTCGCAGGTGTTTTGAGTTAATTAGTGGAGTAGGGTGTGACTCCACGAGTTTTTACTAATTTCCTTTTTCACAGTATTCTAATTTTCTGGGGCTCTGAATTTTGGTTTTTCACTATCTGTAAGCCATCATCACCAAAATTACAAGAAACAAAGGCTTGGAACATATCACTCTGTGTGCTTGGATACAATATATGAGTTCATAATATAAAAGTTTAATTTTCTGAGATAACTGCCAAAAAATATGACACTAATGCAATATTATTTTATTTAGATAATAATGAAGGAATAGGCTAATATGTTACCAAATTTGGTTACTGTAATGAGGTTATACTTCATCTTTTTCCTCTAAGAAAAAGGATGCAGAAAGTCTTAAAAAGGTAAGCTGATTAAAACTAACCAAACCTGATTATACGCTGCTCTCAGCACGATTCACTATAAGACATATACATATTATTTGCATTTATTTAAACCAGGCTTGGCCGGCATTGTCCCATTCTACAGGCCCATTATGCAACTTGAAACCAGTTCATGCAGCCCAGCCCTGACTGGCTCCTCTCTTGGTGCGCAGAAGTCAAACAGACCGATTCAGGTTAAATGCGCCGCACCTAAGTACTTGTTCATTCACTGATCCATTCATAAATCCAAACAGAGGAGTGCTAGAGTGCTGTGACTGGGTGTGGAACTCATTTTCACACACATCTAAGGCACATAGGAAGCTGGAGATAATGCATAAAAAAGCTAAGATTAGTTTGTGTTATTATTGATAACTGACCTTTAAGCATATTCACAGACAGAAGAGAACAAAGTGAGCTTTTAACGTGAGAGAATGAGTGCAACTTTAGGATGATTTTATTTTTTAAAATTCCCACAGTAATGGATTCATCTTTGTATCCCTGAATGCACCTTAACAAAGCTTTTGTATACCAGCTTGGATTTTATTTTATTTTCCTCCCACAGTCTGGAGCAACATCTCTTTCCAAATGTGTGTTGGGACAGACATGAAATAATCTATAAAAGGGTTGAGCTTTGGCCAAGATCTGTCAAACTCCTGCCACTTCTCTACTTCTTAACGCCCACGTACAACATCTGAGCACAAAGATTTACTGTGAACCAAGCCTGATGTGTTGAGTCACGGCCATGTTTGGTCTCGTTCCTGGAGGAGGCTTTGCCCCTCTCACAAACTTTAGGAAGCTGGCCTGCCTGAACAGTGTTGCAGAGTGGTGTGTGCCGTGGAAATGTTGTGGGAGGAGGAGGCGGCTGTGGTAATCTACTGGCTCTGAGTATGATTAGCGTGGGCTGAAGCTCCATGGAACAAGAATATTTACCACTTTAGGTTTGCCCTCTTTCACCCCGTATACTGTCTTGCAAAAAGTGTTTACTAAGGTTGATCTTCTCCACATGTTGCCATGATACAACCAAGTATTTTCTTTGTGTGTGATGAAACAGGTTTAAGCAAAGTAGCATAAATCGTGAAGTGGAAAGAAGACGTTATGTGGCTTTGAAATTCTTTAAAAACAAAAACTGAAAAGTAGGGCATGCATTTCACATCAACAGTCAGTTTGTTTTGTGAATAACAGTTTGGCCTAGATCTGAAAACAGAGTTAGTTTTCAACTCTAAGGATTTTTTGGTTCCAGTGGTATTTATTTCACAGTATATGGTATTTATTTCTCAGTATATTGACAGGAAGGTGGGTTATGAGAGACGGAGGAAGACATTCGTCGAGGACTGAGGTCTCCTTACATGAATCCTGTGCTCTACCCGCTGTGCCACCACAGCACCCAATGCAAGAGTGCTTTGATTTAAATTGCATCTCTAGTCTCATGCTTAGGCTTGCTGTCTTGCTAGAAAATGAACCGGCACAACTCTTTAAATTTTGTTGCAGGCTGCAACAGGCTGGATTCCAGTATTGCTTTGTATTTAGTTCAATGCATCTTCCTATGAAATATCCTGACATAATGCAGAAAGATTTGAAAAAGTTGAAGGAAATATGAAGCTTCCGCAATAACCAACTTTATAATTTTTCTAAACTGAAAAGTTAGAAATGCAACACTACTGTTAAATTGACTAGAAAACAGGAAACTGTTTTCACATAGGAGTGAAGAGTAAAATGAGTTAGTTTGTGGTCAGTGGTTCTTACATTGGGTGCAGTTCATTGTGTCTTTATCAGGCTGCTTGCTCGGCTCATTCAGGTCTGAACACCAACCGGGCAAAAGCAGCATAAAGCCTCTCTCTATTCCCTAGCTGCTCTGGCTCACATCACATCCGCTCCGGAAGAAGCTGCACAGAGGACACACAGAAAACCCCGCTCACCCTCTCTCTGCTCACAAATACAACAGTTGGGAAAATGCACCTTGAGGCCGAGAAGTTGTGATGGGTGCAGCTGCAGTGAGGATGAAGGTTAGAAGAAGACGTCTCTTCACAGTCCTGCTGGATGAGGATGAGACGACTCGCAAATGGAATAACTCCGTCAGTATGAATGTGTTTTTGTTCCACCCGTCCTTGGTGCCTCAGCACAACATGGTGGTGGCCTCTGTTTCAGTCCATTACACTGATTTCTTCTGCATTTGTTGTTGTTAAGCTCCCTCTTTATCCATACACCCATGAACATCAAACAGCTGAAGCATACAAAGCCTAACTGTATTTTCCAGTGAGTGCTAATACCAGTGATCATTGTAGAGGCACAGACTTTCATATGAACAGCTGTGAGAATCTGCTTCAGGTCTCATAATAGGACTTTAGAGTTTTTGAAGACTTTTTTTTTTTTTGCCTCAGACAGATCTTTCAATCTCTCACACCAAGAGTAAGGAGCAGAGCAATCAAAATGTCTGAGGCTTAAATATGGTGAATTTATTTTTAAAATTAATGAGTGTGGGGTTTTCTTTATTTCTAATGAGAAACAGAACAAAAAACTTTTGTCTACATCTTTCTATATTGATAAAATGTATGTTAGGTATCCATATGTCAAACTATCCAAATACTTTTATTTTCACAGCTGTAAGTACAAACATGTTTGACTCATAACTCAACTTTCCAGCTTAATTTCTCTGGCTAAATGAGCCATGAGTCACAATTGTTCTCCTTGTTGCAGCGAGGCAGTCTGCAACCCCACACAGCAGCCTCAGCATGAATAGCTTCTTGTTCATGTAAAGCAAAATTTGAAAGCTGCAGAACATGACATTTTGGTATTAGTTTGTCTTCTCTGGAGAATTTGCCCACTTATTTTCTCCATTACATGAAACGCCACAACGAGCAGCTCTAAAGGAAACCTTTGATGGTAACTGGGATCTCATTATCTTGATGTCATCCAGACTCCTGTTTTCTCACTCTGTCATGTTAACACCTCTGTTCCTATGAAGACAGAAGCATGAACATCTGAACACTTGGTGACAGGTAAAAAAAAAACTAAAAAAAAACACTGCCATTACGAGCCATGCTGCCCAGTACCTTTGAGTAAAATTCCCTAACAATGACAAAACATTGTAACAGAGACGTATGCAGGATCAGAATGTGAGATGGGAGTCCAAGCTTTTCCGTTGCTCTCCAGGGATCAGTTCACATTCAAGTGGACTGCAGGCTCGGCTCTAAGCTCTTTGCAATCATTTGCAAACCATCAGCTGATGTTTAATGGTTAAGTTTAGTGTTTGTCGTGTCACATTGTGCTGTCAGCAGCAGGTGCAATCACCCGAAGAAAGTTATCAGAGCACAGAGGTCACCTTATGATGTAAAGAAAGAAAGCTGCTCAGTTTTTCACAATTATGCATAAATATTGGTTGGTATGAAGGATTCACCATGGGGATGATGTGCTCAGGTGGAAATGTGTTAAGGAAGGCTACTGCCTTCCTTAACATAAAGCATTTTACATGTAGGTGAAGTTTTCGCTTCAAGTCTGCTCTAGTCCAGCAGAGCAGACTGCTGGACTAGTTGGTTGTTGTGTCTCCTCCAAGGCTTCATGGAAACTATTGGTTTCCTTCTGTTACTAAGTACCCATGTGAACCGCACAATGTTGTCTCTATGGTTTCCAATGTTAAGCATGAATATTCATATGACTGATGCATTTAGGTTGTTGAATGGACTTTCACTGCCCTTAATTCCTCAACCCGATGTGGAAAACATGGAAGTTTTCCTACGAGTCAGAATCAGAATATGTGTTGATCTCATTACGATATTCAAATGCATAGCAAGTCCATGTAATGTGATATAGTTCAGATTTCAAAATAAAAAAAACCAAAAACATCACCATGTCGCACAACTTTTAATAGAATATTTTAACTAACTCTGTACAAATTGAAAAGAAACATTGCGCAAGTAACAAACTGTGAATAAGAACCAGTTAAGGCCATCGCTAGCGCACGGTTTGATGGGATTTGAAAATGTGAACCGTGGCCTTTGAGAGAACCATCTGATGAGAAGTACAATCGTTCTTTTCAAAAAGAGGGAAGGGAAGATGGGGAATGCTGTCACTACTATCGATGAACAGTCATCAGGCAAGTGTGTCCAAATAAATAGCCAAAATCCATGTGCAGAGGAGAACATACATTGGCACCCTGTTCCATGAATATTTCCACCGAACCATTAGACATCAACAAAAGAAAGTGTGTATCTATGCAGTTTAACAACTTTAAATGTTGTATTAGATTACATTATTCAACTAGCAAACGATTTTAAAAGTCCACATGGTTTGTCTTTACATTTGGCTTCTTGGCAACAGAACTTTGATCCAAGCTTCCTGCACTATCACATTACTTATTCTGAAATCTGTTAGGAATAAGATGCATAAAAGAAGCTATTTTATACAAATCATTACAAAAAGTTAAGTCAGTCTGAGTTCATCTAAGAACTCTGAAGTCTTTAATACATATCATGTTTAAGCTTACAATAGCCAACCATCTGAAATCCGAAAATATAAAGAAAAATGTCTTTGTCACACTTTTCCATCCATGGCATCAGTTCTAAGAGCATTTCAGGGTTGAAGGGGTAAACAGGAAAGAGAAATGTACGATAGTTTTAGAGCTGTACCTGCATATCTGCCCTGTTTAGCATTGTGCTAAGCTTAAATGCTTGTTATGCCCAGCTAAGCAAGCCAGAAGTGAGCAGATATAAACAGATGCAGATTGGCATTCTTTATGTTTTGTTGAAAGGAAACAAACAATACTTCTCAGTGTCTGAAAGGGGGATTTAAGCCAATTATAATGAGCCTTTTAATACCTTGAAGCATTCCCTCACCATGAAGTCACATCCAGCTGCATAACACCACAATAAATAGTCCAATGACAAAACAATGAACATGTAAAACAGCAAATTAAAATAAAAATGGTACATTGTATGTCTTAAGAAATAATACGAAAAAAAAAAAAATAATCAAAAAAACAACCCCAGTGATAGATTATGTCAAACTTGATCAGCAGTTTCCTAGTAAACTCAATTTGCTTGTTGGCATTAAAAACCCCTGAGTAGTTGACCTATTTCCATGAAAAATAAAGTTGCAAGCGATTCCTTTCCGATCCTCCTCTATATAATGCTCTGAGTTTTAAGCAGACACCTAACTCAATAGAAGAAAAAGACTGTACCTATGTGATACCATGGTAATTTATTAAGAGTTGATTCTGGCTGTGATGACAAATGAAGCCAAATAAACAGGGTGAGATGCTGCAAGACCGTAGAAAAAGAAGTCATGCACATTGTAAAAACATAGGTTTGGGTTCTATTGCGTTCCAATGAAAGTTTGTAAAAGGGTGGAGCCTGCAGCAGTAGGAGGTCTGATGGACAGGCTTAGGACAGATTTTATGGACAGCAGGTCTCCACCTCCCCTGACCAGTTACTGCTGTTTGCATTCGGCAGGTTGAGGCTGTTCTTTCTGTGGACACACAGAAAACAAGATGGTTAGGAAACAACAAAGCTTAGAAAGCCTTCTGAGCGTCAGCGAGCATGAAGAAGAGGTTTACTAAGAAAGCAAATGCAGAAGACTGAAGGCACCTGGCTTGGTGAAGTAAAGGTAATGTTAGAAACCTGGGATGGTAAAACAAGAGGGAATAAATGGGGAAAAAACATGACAAAGAGAGAAGCTTCCTCATTTAACCCAAGATGTGAGTTGGAGGTTAAAACTAAACTACAAGGAGAATAATAGGCATAGAGAAAAATAAAGAAAGAATAATAACCAAAGCCCCCATAAAGGGTGTGCAAAGAATATGGGGCGCCATCTTTACTTCCCCCTTACCTAGAAATGCATGGAGTGAGAATGATTGATTATGCCTGTAATGAAGAGGAGATCCAGGGTAAGGGAGAGACAACAGTATGAAAAGGATTAATTGTCACATTCACAGATGAAAGTGAACATAAAGTGAAACATTGCAGGAGTTGGTCAAAGAGTCACCACAGCAAAAATCAGTAGCTGATTAACAAAGACACCTCACCTCCAAGTAACCGTTTACAAAGTCCAAAATTTCCATCAACTTAAGAACAGATTTAACTGAAAATGTTCTCTGACTCCTTATACTAAGAGCCTTTAAAATACAGAAAATCTACTTTGTTTTGATAGAAGACAAACAAGTTCACCTCTGGATTCCAGAACATTGTGGACGCTTATGGGATTGGCAGCTACTGTGAAATGAACCCAGTGCCATATACCATTATTACCGAACAGTCGGTTCCTGTTCTTTGAAGTCGGCCTCTGTACCTCAGCACAGAAATGCAGAGAACTGTTTTCAGTTAAATCTTTGACAGAGTGCAAACATTTCTTTGGATGAAGGTAACCATATATGTATGGGAATGATTAAAATATGATACATTTTAATGCCTTATATATGTCAACATTAGGAATGGTACACATGGCCATTCCTGTCATTTACAGTACATTTAACGGACAAAACGCTGGAGTGATCCATTTTTCCTCTGGCTGTATGCAGCATAAAAAGAGATCCACACTTCAATTTCTTCGCATGTTGCTGAAGAAACATCTGAAGAATGTTTCCCTAGCTGGTTTTTTATATAGTTAGACCCTCATGCCACCCCAAACCTGCTCTAGATGGGTAAAACATAGTGCTGAACTCTGCACATTATCATTTTTGGCAGATGTTTGTCACTCGAAAAAAAAGGTTAAAGCTTCACTATTACAGTGCAAACTGACCTTGGGGTCAGTATCTCCCTCTTCGTCATCGTCATCACCCTCCTCATCTTGTTCCTGGAACACAAAAAGGAATCTTTAGTGACGTGAGTTTAAAGGAAGTGAGGCATTGAGGGGTTGAAGCCGCACACCCAAGCAGCTTCATACAATAGATCTGAAATACAATACACTTGTATTTCAGAGACTTTAATCTTTCCCTGCTATTATTACTAACCTCTTCATCTCCCTCTTCCAGTTCCTCCTCTTCAAACTGCAAAACAAGTAAGAATAAAAACACCCAACAGTCAGCACATGCTTAGCTTTTGTATCCTCATTCAGTCTGTAAACTTCCCATTATTTAAATCAGATTTTATAACTCTGTCTGCAGGTGTATTTGCGGGTGTAGGACTTACGCTCTCGTCATCTTCCAGAGCCTCGCCAGTAAAGTAAAGCACTGCTCTGGGAACTATTCTCTCACGGAAGAAATGACCGATCTCAAAGTCTGTGGCTAGGTTGAACTCAGAGTCTTCATCCTGTCGGACAAAAAGTTTCAGCAGTTTAGCCAAAAACGATGCAACTACAACTTTATGATGAACATGTTTGTGTTTACTCACCATTTCTCCGTCTGGTGAAGCTGCAAGATAAAGAAACAGGTAAAGTCAAGAGCAAGAAGTCTTAAAGGAACCAAAATAAAAAAAGGGAGAAAAGTAATTTTACATTCATTTTATTTAACTTAAAGACACAAATCGGTGTTACATTTCTTTAAGTAACTCGGCATGCAGAGTTGTCGTATTTAAAGACAGCAAGAAATGCATCATGACTTCAAATCATAAATCTTTTACTCGCATCTTAAAAAAAAAACAAAAAAAAAACTCAACCCTGAATGCAAAAATGATCAAAAGTGACATTTATCAGCCCTCCAACACTGCAGTGTTTGGAAATCCTGGTTTACTTAAAGCAGGATTCTCTGACTTCAGTAATCAACAACAGCTCTTCCTGTTAAACTGTAATCTTCTTATTTTTTATATTTAACATTACTGGGTAGTTTATTTTATAATTAAGATTATTGTGTATTTTTGTGTATGTGCTTTCCGTTGCCCAGTGACTTTGCTGGGGATAGTTACATTTTCCCAAATTCCCCTGGAAATAAGGGATGTTATAATGTTTAACAAAAGTTATGTTAAAGAATAAAGCTTTTTTTTTTCCTAACAAAAAGAGTATCTTAGTTGTAACCTCACTTTAATAAGTGGAGAAAAAGAGAAGCAGCCCAGAAAATGAACCATTAATTCAATGGGGTAAAGAAAGGTTGAGTCACGTAAATGACTCAAATAATCATGTGACTCAATTTTCACCACAACGCCACACATCCCACCCCCAAAGCTGCACACCTGACAGGATATTTATATTCAAGTGACACACCACAATTATGGCAGAACCGGAAAGACTGATAACTGCTCATCTTTGAGTCAATGCAAATCCAGGCATGTCTGATAGGGTGTTATAAAAGAAGGATGATCAAGGTTAAAAAAAAAAAAAAAAAACCTGCAACAGAATCTGTCCAATCTGACAATTGGTTTATTTAAGATATCTAAAAAAAAAATATCTCATTCCAGGCAAAATTTAATCAGTAAAGAATAAACCACCTTCATACAATTTTCTCTGTAAAACAAAATCACAAAAATAAAACATATCTAAATTGTCTGATACGATGTAAACTGTCAAATATACAGCTAAATGTTCATTTTCATTTGTTAACTTAGGAAATAAGCACTTTAAATCCTGACTCAACTCCCAGGTAGCAACTGAAACAATGGTGAACACCAGAAAAGAAAACTATCACAGTGAAAGTGAAAGTAAACATGAAAATGCTGTAAATAAAAATCCCCAAATTACTTCATTCTAACTCAGCCTTAGTTGGTAACAGGAAGATACTGTCAAAATGTGACTTCAGTTTATGAGAGTTTGGTGCCACCTGCTGGTGAGCTTGAAAGCAAAATGCTTACTGTTTTGCTTCAGTATATGGGTTTAAACACACAGAAAACCATACAGCAAATCTACCCATCACATAGGAGCCCGTCAAGACAATCTAAAGAGATGTTAGAAAGTATCAAAGATCCCTCTTTCCAAGCTCCAAATCTGTGAAATGTTTTAGAGGACAAAGAAGTGCTGACCTACTGTGAAGAAATTGTGGTACACAGTGTTGACAACTGGGGTACCAACAACTTAATAATCAGATTACATTTCTTAAAATAGCTAAGAGGAATGAAAAAAATTCTATTTTCAGAATATTTAATATAAAAGCAAATATTAGAGCTGGTTTTGCTGAACAAATTAAATCTTCATTGCATATTCCACATCCTTTGCTGTTAATATTAGCCATTATATGGCTAATATTAACCATATATTAAACCATATAATGGTTAATTATATGGTTTAATTAACCACGTGGAAACAAAGCTTCCGCATGTGCACACATGTGGAAGCTTTGTTTAGCTTTAAAAATCAACAATACTTGGTAAACAACAAGGTCCTTGATTTCAAATAAATTATTTAATTTGCTCATAAAATGAAACCAATGAAGGAGGTTAAAAAAAGGTAAAAAGCAAAAGAGGAGTATGTTTGAACTTGCTTCATAAATGCTACAAGACAACTACTAGATAAATCTAATCCAAATGTGTGTGAAATGGTGTGGGTTTGTGCTCACCTTTGACAGGATTAAAAAAGTTGAAGAACGAGTCATTGGGAACCTGTTTGGTAACAGTGCGGACCGTGCCGCGACCTTTATGCTTCTGCTTCTTCTTTATAGTTTTCACTGTCACATCCTTCCCCTTGTGCCAATCTATCTGACATCTAGAGAAAGCGTGCAAAAAGCAAGAACAAGCTGAAACCAAGGCTGAAAACACAAGGAGGCTGATATGTGGGATGCAGTCAGAGGAGATTAATTTAGAACAACTGTGCAGAAATGTTTGTCAAACCACGCAAAATCTACTTCATACCTGAAACTCAAAATAACATTTAAAAACTGTAACAGTTTACTGAGTCCTACCCTTCACAGTCAATGATCTCTGGGCCCTCAAATGAGAAAGGATCTGATGCTTCAGGCTCTGATTTCATCTTGTAGACTTTAGTAAGGACTGCGTTGTTGAAATAGCCATTGGGCTCAAAGTGGAACTCTAATGTAAAGCTCTGTAGGAGATAGGAAAAAGATGCACATATTTTACACTTAATTTAGTAATCAAAGACATGTTGATGAAAAAGGTGGATGTTGATACTGACCATTGGCTGTCCTGGTTCAGAAAACTTTACTTGAATATCTCTCAGGTGCTTTAGGATGGGTTCATCATGTTCCTGGTGGACAATTCAAAATTAATTTCAAAAACTCAATACACTCTTCCAACATAAGACTAAATTTCAAAAGTCTGAGATGAATCCATACCTGCACCATGTCACTGAGCATGTCAACACTCTTGAAAATGGTGAGCCAGAAGTCGGGGACGCCTTTCGGGTTTTCCTCTGGCGTGGCTTCCTCCTTCTTTGCATCCTCGATGGTAGCCTTTTCCTTTACTTCCTCCTATCAACAATCAGAAGAAATGATCAAAGTTCCTCTTAGTTATCTTAACTTTTCATTATGAGTCACATTTGGATAAAGATGTAAGAGATTGGGAATGTACTCAAAGGACTTGCATGCAAGACTTAATTTCCCCCCTTTGTAAGAGTATACCATAAATAAATTGCAATGCAATGACTGCAGAAGAACGTTTCATATTTAGGACTGCACTCAATGTTCAACTGCAGTGACAAAAACAGGTACATGACATAATTATGGCAGAAATACAGATCAATATGGCAGAGGACCAAGGAGTGGATTCAGGTGGGTGTCAGGCTTAAAGAACATATATAAATAAAATTAAATGAATGTCCTGTGCAAAATTATCTTGACTAAAAACGATAGTAATGGGCCAGTTAATTTCATCAAGGTACATAGCTTGATTCAAAATTCATAAGGCTTTGTCAAAATGTTTAAGTCTTTAAGTCATTTTAATGCTGGAGTATCTGTGGCTGTAAAGGGGCTAAAAATACAGCTGCAAACCTTCCTTACTAAGTCTATTTATCAAAGTAAAAACTAAATGTTAAATTGAACATTATAACTATGATCATTTATGTCAAATTACATCAAAATAAGTAGGAATACAACTTTTCCTGCTTTAATTCTAGATATTGGACAATTGTAAACCATTTTGTTTAAAATACTTAAGTGGATACTTTGCTTTACATGAGAGAATTTCAAAGTAGCTCATGCGTAGAGGATACTTACACAACAGATGATATCCAATGCTTCAACACGACAAAAACTAAATTTTGTTTAATTTGCTAATCCCACCACCACAGATCTCAATCCTGTTGTAATACAATTTAGAAGTTATAAAAACTGATGAATATATTACTTAGACTGAATCCAAAGGAGGCATCCCACAGAGATTAATCATGATATCTCGTTCCAGTTGTGAGAATATGTTTTATTTTGTAGTCTAAAGCCAGAGGAAGGACCAGGCTCCAAAGACAAAAATCAAAAATGGACTTACAGCAAGCTCCTCTTCTTCATCCTCATCGGTAGGCCATTCACACTCCTCATCTGTGGGTTCAACTGCTCCTGTGACAATCTCTCTTCTCTGTTACAAGACAAATATTATTTTAAAATCAGAGTTAAGAGAAGGACTGAGGTATACAACCATAAAACAGCCTTTTCAACAAATACAAATTCAGTCAAACTAAATTATTTTCAGTAAGCACATTGGTCACCTAAGCGACTGAACACACACACACAGACGCACATGTGAGCATGAACGAGTGTGTGTGTGTGTGCGCAACAGACCACAGCTGTCACTCTCTCACGTGTTCAGGAATTGCACGGCCCTTGTCACTATCGATGGAAATAGCCTGAACTGACAAAGCACAGCCGACTACTCGCTTAGACAGTTATCATTTAGCACAAGGTATGTAATGTCACCGACCTCGGATCAGTTCGAAGAGACAACATTTCATTGGTGCAGATAAGACATTCTTTTGTATTGGATCACATTGGAAATTTGACTAAAACTTTGTTTTCTGGGGAAGTCTGTTTCCTCTCACGCACTGAGAATGTCGAAGTGTCAGGTATGTTGGTGATTTGAAATTACCTTGTCAAATAGTGGCTGATATAGAGTTGCATACTTTCTCTCTAGCTCGTGAACCTCTTCGTAGAACTTGGCCTCAATGTGAGCACATTGTTCCTGTAGTCTCTTTAAGGCGTGCACTCGCCTCTTCACTGCTTTGGGAAGCATGCTAGATCAAAAGGAAAACAAGGAATTTTAAATGAGGATTAAAATGATTCCCATGTTTGGTTTTGCCAGATATCTACTATTACAGTAAAACTGAAAAATAGCCCACATTTCTTCAATAAACGCAACATCAAAACACAATTTAAGGTGATTGCTGAGTTAAAAGTGTTTTCCTGAAGAAGCAAAAGAAGAAAAAAGAAAAAAATCAGAATCTTTTTGTCTTCTCAAGTCGTCATTGATGTGAGCAGCAGGTTATGATGATAGTCACTTAAATACATGCAAGGTAAAACTACACACGCTTTGAATTCTAGTATAATGGATAACAAATAATCTGATCTTTCTCTGGTTCTGAAATTAGCTAAACTTTAATGATGTGGAAACATGCAGATTTAACCTCGATGTAACGTATTAAACAAAAGTCAAAAAGCAAGCAAAAGCAAAATGCAAAGGTCTGCATGAGGAATAATCAAGTCCAACCCATGACTTCATAGGTTGTACAACTGCCAGTAGCATTAACAGCCTGACATAGTTATCCAAATGACTTTGGTCAAATAGGAGGAATCTTTACTAATTCTTTATAGACTTGTTAGAATTTAAAGAAATTTCAATAAAGTTGAGATCTGGAGTTTGATAGAAACAATCCAACACAATGCTTTTCATTTTTATAAACTGCTTTATAATAAATTTGTTGTTGTATGGAAGATTTTCTGGCCAGATGACCCACTTTCAGTCAAAGCTCAATGACAAAAACTTCAGACTAATGGAGATCATGTTCTGTGGCTGCAAAACAAGTCCTGAATCATCATCATTGCAGATTAAATAAAAAAAATGCAGTCCATTCCTAATTTTATCTTAAACCAGACATGAATGACTCCTCACAATTTAGAAGAGTTTATGAGCAACCTAATTTAGTCTGTTGACTACCAGTGATTTTTGAGACGCAGTAAAAACAAAGCAAAACAACAAAAAAAAGAAGTTGCACATCAAGTTGGCTTCTTGGACAAGACCAAAAACAGAAAGCATTAGAGACAACCTTATTTAGGTTTCACATCATGCTAGTTAGAGCAATGCAGAGCTGAGAGCTATCTCAAAAGTTTAACTGAGTACATTTCACATTCTATTAATTAGCAAAAGAAAAAATAGCAAAAGCAAATTAAATGCACGCAAAAGGAAACCCAGCTTCAAATAATGAATTTATTGGGAGGTGCTACTACCAGCTTTCAACTTGAACAAAGTTAAATTTACTTTAACTTTGTATAACAAAGAATAAATTAGGTTTGATCTACTTTGTCACTGAAAAGAAGCAAGTAATAAGAAAAGACTAAATTTGGATCAAAAAAGTATTTTTGATTTTTAATCAAACTATAACCCTCTTTGATATGCTTTGCACATTTTTGAGCTCTACAGTAAGAAACTATTTTACGGAACCGTGTCTACCAAAAGATTAACATGAGTTATAAACAGTGAAATTAATTATGTGTAATGTAATCAAATGTGTTAAATTTGGAAGGTAGTTAAGATAATTGTCACTAACTTTTCCATAAAGGGGAATCCGACAGGTTTGCCCATCTGTCCACCTGGATTTGGCATTGTTTGATCCCCTTTACCTGCAAAGATAAAGAACAAACATAAATTGTGTTTTTAACTTGAGAGTTATTCATCTCTGTTGATTCAGAAGTAAGTGAAAGTAGCATTTAAAGCTATAAAACATTCATCATTAATGGGATTTCATAAGTAGGAAAGAAACTACAATCAAAAATATTTTAGGAAGAGTATTCAGAGAATGTCCAGAAATAACAGTAGAATAAGAAAATATATTTCAGTATATCTGAAGATTTTAAAACTTCAACGTTTTCCTCTCTACAAAAACTGTCAACATTACATTTAACCTACTTCTTTAAGTATACCTGAGGTCATCTATCATCTCTGTAGGATTATCTGGTGCACAACATTAGAACATCAACATTTCACAAGTGATGAAAAACAAGTGTCAGGGATGAAACCATTGAAAGTTGCCACGGTTTTATTTTTGTCTATACCTTTACTTGCATCCATGATGACCAAATGTCACTGCCTTCCTCTGTAAAAAAAAAAAAAATAAATAAAATGTATATATATAAACATAATTTCATATAACGGTAGTTATTAGAAGCCTTAAAAGCGATAATTGGAATAAACAGTTCAGAACAATGACAACAAAGTGATGGTGAAAAATAGGTGTTGACATGTCTGGCTACAATTGCCAGACTCAAAAACAACTTATAATATTTGGTACACAATTTTAAGTATACCCATGAAAAACATAAGAGAACCATCCCAAATACATTCATTATCCATTTTCATTCAGTCCTCTTATTGATATAAACCAAGGTTAATTTAGTTAAAGATCGGTAATTTGTTTTAAATCAAGTAAGCGGTTTATTAATCTATTTAGCTCCTTAGACTAAAAATCTCAACCGATTTTATGCCTGAGTAGATTGGAAAGAATTAATAGCTTAATTTAATTGTTTTTCAAAGAATAACATCGTGTTTCCTTTGAAAAACGTTGTCAGCAAAATTGTTTTCAACAGTAAACATAACACTGTGATAAAATATGGTAAGGGAAATTGGGCTTGCAGATTTCAAGATAGATTGCAGTGTTGAGCAACAGTCCGATGACGCATTGACATAATGACAGGAGATCTACAGCTAGCATCTCTGTTTTTACAATACAAAAACGTCTAACGATGACTGTGAGTCACTATGGACTCCAAGATAAATAAATACGCACCGTTCTATCCTTCTATCAAAAAGCA
Source organism: Alfaro cultratus (assembly GCA_903066825.1). Lineage (NCBI taxonomy): Eukaryota > Metazoa > Chordata > Actinopteri > Cyprinodontiformes > Poeciliidae > Alfaro > Alfaro cultratus. Next base: position 28,208 of record CAEFZX010018431.1, read on the forward strand.
ATTATAACAAATTCCTTTAACTGGTATGGGCGGTTCCAAACATCTGACAGTTAACCGGACGAGCAAACTGGCTAACGGCGTGCTAAGAACAACGTTTCAGCCAACAAAACGAGACAAGCTTAACCCCTATATTGCTTCAATTACTAGTTAGTGTATGGGCACGGAGCGGGAACCTTAAATACACTACAGTTTTCATTATGTGACTTAATTAAGCTGGTTGATTACTGTGTAACGCTACTAGCCGGCCGCTATAAAAAGCTAATATTAACTAGCAACCGTTAGCTCGCGGGTTAATAAAAGGAAAGGGCTTTATGAAAACCGAGACGAAGACACTTCACTGCGTTTTCCTAAATACCTTAAAGGGTCGACGAATGATGTTCGGAAGAAACGATAAATGCTCTTGGTGATTAAGTATGCAACATTTCGACAAGCTTACCTTTACCAAGCTAGTCTCCTCGCTCACGCGTCTACGGTGCTAGCACCACGAGCAAGAAACACACGCGTCCCAGCATCGAGCACTATGATTGGACGGTTGGTGAAAGTGAGAGTTGTGCTGCATTCAAGTGCCGTGCAATAATTTCTTTTGCCAAAACATCCAGTATTATTATTATTATTATTATTATTATTATTATTATTATTATTATTATTATTATTATTTGCAATATACAACTGTATTCATAGAATCACCTGCTTATTTTGGAGAAGAATAGAACAGAAAAAATCTTTATTTCCCTTAACAGTGAAATTAAAGTGCGCCAGCAGCAAAGTGACAGGCAAAATCGAAGCAGGTAGATTTAAGCAAAGAACAAATATATCAAGACAAAAAGTGAGAATAGCAGATTGTACAGAAAGGGCAAATGTTCATCGTAGCATACTCGGATTTCAAAGAAATGTGCAACTAAGTAGCATGATTTTAAAAAAATGTGCATGTGTATTTGTAGATAAACAACAACAACAGACTATTTACATAAAGTAAAACAAAAAAATGACGAAGGATCACGTATGAGTGTTTATTTGTTGGATAGTGGCACTTTTGATATGTTTAAGCATATAATTAATAGTCAAGGAAAGCCTTTAAGCAATAAAAAAATTATGTCAATGTCTTATTTGGAAATAAGACATTGAGACCTATTCCCAATGTCTTTTCCTGCAATTTTTATATTAGAATACATTTATATTTAAATGTTTATTTATTTAATTATTTAGTTGCTGAATTGTGAAATTTTTGGGTCATCAATACCTTCACAGTCTCTTTCAACCTGGATAATGACAAATGCGTATTGCCACTAGAGGGCTCCTTCTACCTATGTTTTGTAACAAACAAAATTGTTTAAGGGTTTGGAAACTGAAAGGGCTAAAGTATTTTAAACTTGTCACAGAACAGAAATAAATACTTTTTTTGCCTTTTCACAAAGAAGTGTTCACACCTTTGAGCTTCTATTAAAAAAAACTCCCCAAAAAAACATGTAGATGCATTAATGGTAATTTCATTAATAGAAGTCAAGCTATTTTTCAGGTTCTTCAGGATAAACTATGATAAATAAAAACCAATTGCCCGATACCTATACTGGCTAGAATATTGATTCATGTGATCGAAACCAAAAGATCAATGAATGACCTTTTTTTTAAAAAATAAATAAATGTAAATTACAAATAAAGGATTTTGCTCCTAGAAATCACCTTCAAGCTTAAAGGTTGGAAGCAGAAAAAGTTGAGAAACAGCTCATCTTTTACAAATTAAAAGAGAGTAATGCTTTTCTTTCTCACTTAGGTTTGAAAAGTACATCCCAGATCCACATGATTCCCACATTGCGGGTTTTGAAAACAGAAAGTCAAATGCAAATGTTTTGGTGCCAGTCTAAAGTGAATAAGTCTTTGTACCAGATTTAAAAACAAGAGCTGGTGGACATTAAATGTGCTTCTTGTGGAAGCAGTCCAGTTGTTTTTTTTTTTGTCTGTTTGGGAACAGACAAAATCTGAAATCTGGTCTTCTCTCTGTTTGCGATCAACCACTGTGTAGGCTGCTCACTTGAGAGAAAGTGACAGCACTGGAGCCCCTCAGGGTAGTATCGTTGTGACCAGGCTCTGTCCCTGTCACTGTGTGACATTTACCAGAATGGTCTGTACCCACAGAAGAAATCAGATGTGATTGCGTAGCATTTGGGATGGAGCAGGATTCAAGAAACAAGAACAAAGTTATTACTTTAGATTTAAATGATGTGACCACAGTAAGATGTGGCTCTTTATGTTATTACTTATAACAATAAATAGGACTTCAAATCAATAAGAACGACTAATTACTTTGTGGTCTTCTATAGGAGTCTATATTTTTCAAGACAATAGAAACACCTGGAAAGCTGTAAATGTTCACATATTACAGCCTTCGCACCATGCTTAGTTCCCTGCCCATCCTTTTTGTGGGCTGAGGTGTGTACCTGGTTCTTCAGGTGTTCTTCAACATCTACAAACATTGAATCTTTTCTCAGATCATGAAAATGAGCTTAATGTAATTGTGAGCCTTTATTACACTTCTGAAGTCTACAAAGGTCCAACTACAGAACAAACTCATTGGCTCAGAATACGTATGACTATAATACAACAACCCAAAATGTCTTCAGTAAGACTAACATTGTGGGTACTGGACTTTGCCATTCTAACACACGGATGAAGTCTTTCAAGTTTAATTTCAAGAATTGGGTCAGTTTCACAGCGTCGCTGTTAAATGCGTCTCTTCACACCCCAGCAATTCCCAACAGTCTCTTTCTGTTCAAAAGCACAAAACCAACAGATGAAGTTAAAATGAGTGAAGAACCCTTACATTTGATTCATTTATTCAAAAAAAATCTGATTATGAGCTTCTGATAAGTTTTGAGACAAACTACAAACTTTCAGGTTGGTCTTTCACCAAAGATTTTCTTCTTGCAACTCTTATCTCCTGTGTGATATTAGTGCCAAAGACCAAACATCCAAAACACTTCAGCAGCTTCAAGAGACTTCAAGGGATAACTGATGAAGTCCCTTGAGACGCTGCTCTTCAACCATCTATACCTCCTGGTGAGGTCTTTATTGGATACTCTGGTAGACACTGCAGTCCATCTACCAGTCTGGCATCTGGGAGTCGGGCCAGATGCCAGGCTGGTCTGTCTACCATAAACTGCCCCCAGCACTGAGCTACCAAGAGCACCATCATATGTCCCAGTGAATACTGGACTACCTGACTTGTAGCCCACAGTATGTGAACGAATAGGGCTGTCAAAAGGATTATTTCTATTCTATACTAACAATTGTTTTACTAACAAATTCTTCCACCTGAGCTGTTGATCTCAGTACCTCCTCCAGAGTTACCATTGGCCTTTTGGCTGCTTCTCTGATTCTTGTTCTCCTTGCTCTGCCTGTTAGTTTAGGTGGACCCTCAAGTCTTTGTAGGTTTGCAGTTGTTCTATATGATTTTTGTTTTAGGACAGGGGCTAACCGATACTCTGTGTGATGTTCAAAGCTTGGAATGTTGTTGTAAAACCCAGCCCTGCTTTATTATATTGCATGCTGTAACCCTGACCTTTCTAGTGTGTTTCTTGGTCTTTGTTATGCTGCTTGTTGCTGTTTATTTGTTTGTTTAAACCATAAGGACTTCACAGTACAAATGTATTTACACTAAGAAACCTAAGTGACAATTCAAGACATTGGTTGGGCTGGGTGCTAGCAAGGAGTAGAGTAAAAATGGGTGCATTCAAAAGCACATCTCACTCGATAAATATAAATGAAAAATTACACCCTCATTTGCAAACTTTGTGGCTTTTTAATCTCAAAAATCATCTCATTAGCAGTTTCCTATCGTAGATTTAAAATGAATCTGAAAAATCATTTGTTTTTGAAGACATGAAATCAATATATTTTCCAAAAAAGATAAAAGCACAAACTCTGTTGTGTGACCTTGGTAAAGGGAGTCTCATTACGGCTCCTGTTGTTCTATTGTTTTGCTTTCTGAAACAGATTCACATGAAAATCCAATAAGGAAAAGAATTGACACCCTAAGTATGGCTGTCATGATAGCCCTCGTCCCTTTCGTTGATTGAACAGTGCCCGCTTCTGCTGTTTTTCTTTCACTGAGGTATTGGTTTTGTGAATGAAGTGGTCAAACTCCCAGCTGGTTGTTTTGATTTGACTGGAAGGAGAAGGCAGCCGTCCTCTGCTTGCATCCCCTGCTGTCCATTAAGCCCCTCTCTTGGTAATACATGGGTAATGGCCTATCCATACGCCATAATCAGACACAAAAAAACCACCGACTGTAAAAAGCCATCAAAATCAAACACACAACCAAGTGGTTAGTCGCTACATTGACACAGCTGTGGTCATTATTTGCAATGGGTGGGGGGAGGATGACAGAGAAAGAGCAGAACTATTAAAGGTGGCTGTGTCACAAAGACCTGCATGCGTAACAAATTTAGGAGAGCCATCGATCCAACTTATGGCAGTCTGACTTTTATGCTACCGCTTTCAACAATTTGAGTGCAATTTACTTTAATCTGCACCAATAAGCAATATCTATCACAACATCCTGTTTGTCTGTTGTGTCGTGTATGTTTTCCTCTGTCGTCATCGTTTTGAATCCACGATGACACTTTACCAAAAATAACAACCTATAACACCTACTATCACATGCACAGACTCCACAGTGACACGTTTTGTGTGTTGTGACTGTTTTTCCCTATAATTTAACTCTCAAAAAATGTGACAATGAAACAGGGTTTATTCAGATTTTGACAGTAAAGGATTTTTTATCAAGGGCAAATTTGTTTTCGGGTTTTAACCCTGTCTTTTGTAATAAACACTGTTAAAGTGGTTTGGTGGTGCTATTAGGTTCAGCTTCTTTGCTGTTCCAAATCTGTATTTTACAAACAAATTCATGGTACATGTTTCAGAGCCCTGTAGCAAATATAACATAAAAATGTTAATTAAATTGTTTTCAACCGGCAATAATTTTACTAGTGATTCCAAAATAAAACATTTTCCACTGAGGTTGCAAAGAAAATAATTTTCAGATAAAAAAAAAAGACAAAACATAAGTTAAATAATAATCTACTTGATTGCAAAATCAATTAATGTTAAATCAAAGTAAAATATTTATTTATTTTACACCAACAAAGTCACAATAGTTAACAGCCTTAAGCTGTTGAATTCAATTAAATACTGACTCAGCTGGTAAAGGAAATATTTTAATGTGTGTCCAAATGATGTTACCATTGCCTGAATTTCAGCTAAAACTGGTCCCAGGATCAAAAGCTAGGTGACCTTTTTAAAGATGCTATTTGACAGGGACTTCTACAGTGTGAATCAGTTTTCAAAGGTTTTCTCCTAACTTTTGTATTCATTGTGACAACAGCAACATATCTTGTTTGTCCTCCTCTATATTGTAGGATCATCTTGTTTGTTTCTTACCAGCATGTCATGCCAAGTTTATCGCTATAAGCTTTTCATATCATAGTAAATGAAATAACTTGTATTTGGGACAACGCTAAGAAGCTGCAGCACGGCAGGTGATGTTCATCTGCAACTCGACATGCTTGTCTTTTTTTTTCTCTATTATTGCGAGCTGAAGTAACGTGACCCTGTAGGCGGCTACAGATGACAGGGGGCCATTATGGAAAGGTAAATCTAATTAGGAGTCTCAACAGCCACAATGCCCTGTGTCTTTGCTGGAGGGGAAACACAGAATGTTACACCAGTGACTTGCCTCTGTGACCCTAGCGTCACCCTATGAGGTAAATCATAGCACCAAGTTTGTTTTTTTATGCTGAGTTGTGGGGGGTGGGATATTGGGGTTCAAATTGATAAAATAAAAATTTTAATTAAATGACTAAAAGTTAACATAAACATCCGATGGAAAAAGCAGTATTAGAAAAAGACTTAATGAATCCACTTCTTGTGATGAGAATCAGTAGACTGCCCTGAGTATCTGACTGAAATTATTACTAATTTCATGTGATTTCCAATAATTCTTGCATCCTGCTGGGAATGTCTAACATGAAAAAAAATACAAACATGTCTGTATGCATCCAGACCACAATCAAACTTATCTGATATGACATTTACAACAGAACACTCTAAAAAAAGAGAAGCACAGCATGTTCAGCCTTAGGAAGTGATGGATAGTCATCTATGAAAAGCTAAAGTTGTTTAAGTCACAACGTCCTTTTTGATGTTTTCGAAATTAACTGGTGTAAAATTTTGAAGTGTTTTAATTAAAAGTCCCAGTTGGTGATTTTTCTTCTTCCCTTATGGCTCCTTATCAAATGGACCTGCTGCTCTTTTTATCCATCTACAAACCTTAACTGCAAAATCAGATGAACAAGATAATCAGTGCAGTCTTTTGTTTACTTAAATTGGAAATCTTCAATTAACCTGCACCGTTCAGCTATAATGGAGTCACATCAATTCACATCTGAACATTATGTGAAAACTAGTAAGTGACAGCAAGTTCACAGTGCACACCACATTAACACCCATGGTAAAGATGTGTAAATATAATTCACAGGAAAATCTTTCACTGAAGTCGCATAATCTCAAATCTGAATAAGGGAAGAAAATCAATTGAGCATTTATTTTGGATTGATATATGGGATTTTTATAATAAAAAGTTTGAAAAAAAATGTTTAATTAGCTACCACTGATTTCTTGTTTCACTGGTATGTATTTAGGGTTACGGTGGCAATGATGGCAGAAGTTCGTCCTGTGGGTCTCCATGTTTCTGCTATGTCTATTTCAGTGGTTGTATCCAGGGTTAAGAAACTTCACCCGCTTCGCCTGCTGGTGGCTTTTCGGAGGGCCTGTTGATGCCACTGCATGGCAGTCTTACGTCTGTCAGACTGTCACAGGGCAGATGTAGCTACAATGTAGTAGCTTGCTACCATATGATGAATGTGTGAATGACTAACACGCTTCAGAGTCCTTGGACTAGATGAAGCAATGTACAAATAGAGGCCATTTACTTATAAAATGGCTCTTATCTTGGCCACTCTTCAAAATGGGAAAAACAAGAAAAAATTATGTCAGGTCATTTCAAACATAAATGTATGGAATTTGCTAAACCTACTGGGACTGGAACTGCATTGTTCTGCTTTGATCAAATGCAGCAAAGTGCTCAAGTGCTTATGGGAAACTGTGGCTCTGTGGCTAGAGTACACTGTAAAAAAGGAACCAAGGGGGTTATTACATTAACAAAAGAATATCATGTACTTTTAACTAAATAATTTCATG